>VOSG01000167.1:35210-46251 GCA_009761265.1 Halicephalobus sp. NKZ332
CTGGGGACTATTGCTCACCACGGTTTCGAACAAGGTCTGGCCGCCGTGGGATCCGGGGCTCACGAAGGAGGCTTCGGAGGGTCAGGGGGCTTTGTAGGATCTGGAGCACCTGGAGGCTTCGGAGGATCTGGAGGATCTGGAGGACCTGGAGGATCCGGTGGTTTCGGAGGATCTGGGGGCTTCGGAGGATCTGTGGGCGTCGGAGGATCTGGGGGCCCAGGATTAGGATTGGGAGGAGGAAATGGGTTTGGAAGAAAAAAAAGAGCGGCAAATGACGGGATCCTTGGAGACAGGTTCGTAATTAGCTGTACAGAAAGAGGAGATGCTGAAAACGACGAATCGGATTTCATAAATCTTTGTACCGCTTGTTGGACGTGGAGACAACTTCCTCCTGACTATTTCCCGAGATTGATAAATGAACTCGTTTGTCAAGAAAACGATTACTGTCTTTCCGGATGGGGCTCCTGTCACCAAAGATACAGAAACGTCGACGTACTCAGAAAATCCGGAAACAGTTGGCAACCGACGACGATCTCCGTGGCCACCTGCTGTGATTGCAAAGTCAAGGCCGGCACAGAGGTCCATTCCCTCGTAATTGGAGAAAACAAACGATAACTTTTATCTTAGAATTTCAAAGCTCATAAGACGGGTACTACGTATCTTTTTGAAAATAAAGCTTTCTTGATGTTTGATGAAAAAAAGTTATTTTTAATTTAGAAAATGCATATAAAAAAGTATTTTTCTAATCTTTATAAGAAATTTCAATTTAGGGATTGAAATGCTATGAAATAGATGCCTTTATATCTTTATGAAAAATAAATCCACATTGAACAATTCATGTTCAAAGACACCAGCAAGGACTGGCACAGCGTTGGATGAAGGTCTCGTAAAGACCTGTGGCCAAGCTCATGATCACGGTGTGGACAGTCGTCTGAAACCATATTACTGTAGAAACCGAAAGTTTTTACGAAATTATTTCAACACGGATTTTTCAAGTTTTCTAATCCAGACCGATAATTGCAGTCTCGGATTTGTTTTTGAAAATATCAAAAGTAAAATGTTTTAAAATTTCCGATATAGTGTATTTATAGAGGATTTTAAAAATAGAATTACCTTGTTCAAAGTTGTTTTAGAAGACAAGACCTCGAAAATACCAGCAGCGTTGACTCTGCCCTGAGTGAGGGTCCTCATACAATCATTTCCGGGAGTTCTTCTATCGTCCAAATAAAGCGGGGTCTGAGTGGGATCGTAGTTCGTTTGGAGGACGTACCAGTCTCCTTTTCTGGCATCCAATTCGACAACATCCAAAACCGAAGTTTCGTTCCTCACAATGATCACTCCTTCATCGGTTTTTCCACCGAGGATATAGTAACAGCCGGCGAGTTGGACGATGTTCGACAGGAATTCTCTCGCCTCTTGGAACGAGTTTGCTTTTACCATGACTTCTCTTTCCGCCCACATAGCAAAATGGAGATCGGTGTTATTGTATTTTCCAGAGAACCAAGAGATGACATTACTCAAATCCGGAAGAACTTTCGCGTTCATAGATATTGTGAATTTATCCGGCTTCATTCCCGTGATGATCCCCACGTGTCCAGCAAAAGTCGTTCCTTTGAAAAGCACTTTTCCATCCTTCACGAAGTTTATGTTCACAGTGACTTTTCGAAGGGCTTCCGAGAGATGCCAAGTTTCGAGTTCGACATCCCAGACGAAGAGTTGTCCAAAGTCAAGATTTCTGGCGTGGAAAGTCTGTCCATTCAAATCTTGAGCGACGATCGAGGTACAGAATCGGGAGAGTTCGTCTGAAAAATCATAAAAGTTAAAATCGGAACTGTTGACAAATTTTAAAACTGTCACAGATTGTAAAGAATACAACTGGAGCGAGTGGAGATACCCGTCGAGATGACAAGATGATACAGTAAAGATACTTTGTAGTATGGCTTCATATACATTTGCTTATCTCGACGTTAAATTCTCCGATTACGTCATGATCAGAGACGAAGACATTTCGAAATATTTTACTCAATTTTTACGTTTTGCAACTCTACAAAATTCTGTCAGAAAGTTAAAACTTACAGTAGATGTTCATCATAGCCAAATCCGCTACAGATATTCCAGTGGCTTCCGCGATTCCCTCAATTTCCAGTCTGTATTCCAGAGGGAACAATTCATCATGAGCATATTGCATCAATTGTTCCAACAAAGGAACCAAAAAATCTCCCGGAATTATTGTCGCCATTAGCTTAATAGTATCTATGACATCCCTCATCCCATCTGCAAATGGTCCGACGACATTCTTAAATCTCTCCTGAGGCGGAAGATCCAAATCCACTGTTAACCAAGGAACTTGGGAAGCTTTCAGTGGATCATACAAAGTCCCATTTCCAACTTCGCATTTAGCCCCAAACGGCTCTGGTGGAGGAATACAAAAACCTCCAGATGTCAAAAAAACCAAAAGAAATCCGAAAATAAACAACTGCATTTTTCTAACAATGCTTCGTTGTTCAAATGATTTTCCTCAAGTTCTCTTTTAATCCCCTCTTCGGATTAGCCTTATCAGTAACTCCGGGTTTTTCTTTTTGTTCAACCCAAAGATTCCAAAATCCAAGAACAAAAAGTTAATTTCAAAAATCCACAACTACTCTCGAAAACTCCAAAAACTAGGATCTTTTCAATCATTCCAACAAAATCACCATATATTCTTTATCCTATCCATTTCCAGACAAAAGAAAAAGTTAATCTCACAATCAATTTCTATATTCTTATCAAATCGTTTCTAATCTCTATTCAATCTAGATACACAATTTTTACTTCAGACCACGTGGACCATGAACCGACGAAAACTTTCATACTGTCATAGCGATCATCTAATATCGCGCCCTTTGAACTTTCTAATCCTCTGGGGTCTGTTTATTCCCTTCCATCTTCGAGTAAACAGGAGGCGGTGTCCCTGTTACCGGCGTCCTCAATATCATCAAAGTCTGAAAACACAAATTTAACAAAAAATCCATATTCCTTGTCCAAAACGTTCGATACTCACAGAAGCAATTTACGGACTGTGAGCAACGTCACTTTAAATTTACCATCATATGTACTATGAGGCGATTAGTAACAATGCTTACGACCGAAGGGGACGTGTTCTACAAATTTCGAATTAAATAACGTACCTCATATCTGGGTGGTGGAACAAATCCATCAGTTGTAAAATCTTCATCCACGTTTCGGTGAAAACCTATGAATCCTCGTCCTTCTTGAATCCAGTCTCTTCTCGCAAAGAACGTTGATCTCCTTGTTTCGATCTTTTCCAATAACCGTAATCTCGTCATTTCCTGTCGAACAATCAATATCATGGCAAACGAATACAAAAATTTAAATATAAGATAAATTAGGAAACTTTGATGAAAATAATCCATCTCTTTGAGTTGAAGAAATTTACTTGGCCATTCTTTTCTCAGAAACTTTTTAACTGAGTTATGATTATCTTTAAATTTAAAGTTCAACAAAGCGAAAACTTCCATCATCGATATAAACTGAAAGGAACCAAATAAATGTAATTTTAAATAAAAAGAACAAACCAAATCCCATATAAACATCAACTGAATCGGAAACAGTAGCTTATAAGATTTAATCGCCGATCCAATAACGGCAGATATCAACGAGATAATTGGAAAAAAATACAAAGCAGGTAAAACAACTTCATAGTTCCCAATTATAGCGAAAATCGTCCAAGCCCAATAGATGACCAACCCAAGACGAAAAACGGTACAGCTATGAAAGCAACAGAGTAAACCAGATTTCTCGTCCAAATCCGCATCCGGAAACACTGCCCCTATATCGTCTTCCATAGGAACAACATTTTCGCGAAATCCATAATTTCGTCCAAACTAAAAAAGATCTTTAAACACATTCATACCGACCAAAAACTTACTCTCGTTCCTACTGTCACAAGATCCCTTCCGCCACAACCTGTAACTATATCATCAACCATTATTCCACTCTCTCGAACACTCCATAAATACAAGAACCCATAAAGCGCTCCCAAAAACGCAATTATTATTTGCAACCATATTTTGCATATAGCTTTATTCAAAACCATCCTGCATAAAGAGAATGCGAGATCTTTTCCTCTAGGGAAAAAATCAAAATATCATACTGAGTTTAACTGGAAACAAAATTAAAATAATAATGAACAATGGAATTGAGCGAAATTAGCTCCAAGAAGTATGCCCGTGATGCGACCAACCACCAGAATAATCGCCATGAGGTGGAGGAACAGGGGCAGGAGGGTGACTTGGTTGGGACTGTTTGAAAAGCGCCATCAAATCCTCATAACGATGTTTTTCGCGCTCAAGCTCACGACGAAGGGCTTCGTTTTCCTTCTCAAGTTCTGCATTGCGACGTTCCAACGATGTGATATAAGGCGAAGCGACACCTGGCTCCATGCCCATTCCTGGATGTGGAGGGGGCATTCTTGGTCCATATGCACCTCTTTTAACAGGTGGATGATCGAAATCGAAATCCGGCGGTGGTCCTCTACGCATTCCAGGAGTAAAAGCCATGTGACCACCATGATGTGACATCGCACCACCCATCCGAATCATATTCTGTCGCGCAGCATGTTCCTCATCAACGTTGACATGCCAATACCGACAGCGATTGCCACCACGTGAGCATGAACCTGTTTGAAATTCTTTGCAGATAGGAATGCCATTGATTGAATCGTTGATGGTCAAAGTCGCGGCGATAGCGCGAGCTAGTTGCAGACTAACAATTCCTTTGCGCTGGTAGCGCTCTGCGTCTTCGCTTGTTGCATGGACAAATCGACACGTTTCACGGAAGCATCCGCGGTTCTAAAAAGCAGGCATCGCATTCATATATCAAACATACATTAATTATGCTAAAAGTAGCGTGCCGCGCCGATAACTAACCTGGAAGTCAATACAGAAGGTATATGGCACGATTCCTTGTTCCTTCCCGCCTTCGTCCGGTGGATGGCGGAATCGGCAGCGGTTTCCTCTGGCACAAATCCCGTTCAGGTAATCCCGACACACATCCACGCCATCCTTGTTGCTACTCCCCCTCTTATTTCCTCCAGTCTGGGGTTTCCCGTTAGGGGGATCGTTGTTGAAGTTCCCGTTTTCTTGAGATTCTTCTTTCTTCGCCTCGGGAACTACATTGTCATCAGCCATTTTTGAGGTATAGTCTGGAAGAATAGGTATTAAGAACCATTCAAAAACAACAACCGGAGAAAACACGACGAGATGAATGTAAACAGATAAGGAGAAAGGAAATTAGAAAATTAGGAAAAGCACAAAAGCGAGTGAATCGATACAGGCGACGGCAAAAACATCTCGGCACGAAATCATATACATGTTCTTCGACGGTAATTCCATACAAAATTTATCAATTCAGATATTGGTGGTGAAATCCTCAATAAATTTATATAAACCAAGTTTAAAAGTGAAATTAAAAGTGAAAAAGACGACACAAAAGTTACAAATCAATACAAGCGACGGCAAAAAAGATCTCGAGACGAAATCCGATCCTTTTATCCCTGGATTTTAAGCTCTTGTGGGATTTGTAAATTCGAACCTCGTTGATTGCTTTGTAGTGAAATCGATATAAGGAGTGCAGAAAGACAGTCTGCTTCGGAATGACAGACAGCACAAAAACGTACAAATCGTGTCTCGAGACGAAATTAAATTTCATTTTGGATTTCAAATCCCCATAAGATTCATGGAATGCGAAATTAATAATACATTCGAACCGAATTCATATAAAAGATATAAAAAACTCGACCAAGGATGGCAAGAAAGTAAAAATATGAGTTGATAAGTCTAACAAGTCCAATTCCGAGACAACTAAATTTCATTTTCAAAGCTGAAGTTCTGATGAAATTCATGAGCTCCACTGTTATTGATTACTTCGAACTGAATTAATATAGGAAGAGAAAAAATTTGACCAAAAAGAGCGAAAAAAACATGCGAATCAATACAGGCAACGGCAAATCGGATCTCGAGACGAAATCCAAGCTTCAGTGTCTATATTTCGGATCCTTACGAAACACATTAATCCGCTTTTTGATGAAAGAATTATGCAATCCACAAACAGAATTAGAAGATCTTTGAAGAAATCGTAAGGGAAACAAGTCGCTCATTTTTTTTCGTGAACAAAACTGGTCGAAAAAAACCGAATTTTTTTTATTTTTTTTACTTTGGTTGTTCTTTGACTCTTTAAATCAGTCCATGGAGATCCGCAGTTTTCATCATGTCGAGTTCTGGGTCACGAATGCCCTCCAGGTTAGTTTATTTTCGTTTTTGTTTTAAAAAATTAAAATACAAAATTTAGGCCAGTTTCTGGTATTGTTGTAATTTCGGATTTGAGAAATTTGCTGAAAGAAGATCGAAAAATTGGAAAACGAACGAGATCGCTGTTAGAAACGGAAAAGTAAGTTCTATTTTTTTATATTTTATATTCTACTTTTGTACTTTGTATTTCTCAATTTTAAAGACTTTCGAAATTCGTTTCGAGAAGAATTTTTCAAAAACTATTTTTTGCTATAGTCTGGTTCTTTAAAAACCTTTTCTAGGTAATTCTTGTTTTCAAATGTCCACTCAGTCCTGTGATAGAAGAGATAAATCAAGAGATCGCTATCCACGGGGATTTCGTCAAGGATGTGGCCTATACCGTAGATGATTTGGATGGATTAATCGAGGTTTATTTTTATTTTTTTATTTTTTTTATTTCGAAACTTCAGGGAATTGAAAACCAAGGTGGCTGTATTTTGGAACGAGTAAATATTTTCGAAGATGAATTTGGATCTGTAAAAATTGCGAAAATCGGTGGTCCGACCGGTAGCATCATCCATTCTCTGATTCAGAATCTGGATTACGATGGCATATTTCTGCCTGGATTCGTTCCTGTAGAGAACTTTGGAATATCAAAAAACCTGGATCCTATTTTCATCGAGTCCTTGGACCATGTCGTCGAGAACTACTCCGAGGATACAACTGCCTCCGTCGCGGACTGGTACAACAAAATTCTGAATTTCCATAGATTTTGGTTGGTTGCAAATTTTAAGTTGATTTTTTATTGAAAACTTTTAGGTCGATAGACGATAACCAAGTCCATACGAGTTACTCCGCGTTGAAGGCCCAGATAGTTTCGAACTCCTCCAACGAAGTCCAGGTGACCTTGGTTGAACCCGTTTCTGGAATCTCCAATAAGAGAGGTCAGGTCCAGGAATTTCTGGATTTCCACGGAGGTCCCGGAATCCAGCACATTGCCTTCAAAGTGTCAAACATAACCTCTGTCGTCGATGAAATGAGAAAAAGAGGAGTTATTTTTTTGGATATTCCGGACTCATACTACGACATGTTGGAAAAAAGATTAAAATCGAGTAATTTCGAGATAGAGGAAAAGTTGAAGGACGTCAGAAAATTGAAATTATTGGTGGATTTCGACGAGAATGGATATCTCTTGCAAATCTTCACGAAGCCAATGCAAGACAGACCGAGTCTTTTCGTCGAGGTCATCCAAAGACACAATTTCAATGTGAGTAATATTTTTTTAATCTTAGAAATTAATCCTGAGATCTCACAATCTTATTAGCAGTTTGAAATATCTCCAAAATGTCAAAAATGAATTTCAGGGTTTCGGAGCCGGCAATTTCAAAGCGTTGTTCGAAGCTGTCGAGGAAGAGCAGAAGAAAAGAGGAACTTTAATCAAATCAAGTTAGGATTGTTTTGTTGTTGTTTTTCAATAAAAGTGTTCTTTTAATCCGCAGTTGTTTTTGTTTTTAAATTAGAAATCAAAGTTTTTATTTTCGAAATTTACAATTATTCAAGCACGAACTTTGGGAATTTTGGATTCTACTGGGGCCCGTTTTGACTTTTCAGGAGCTGGTGGTCTTACTGCAGAAGTCGTCGTTCTCGTCGAAGTCGCGGATTTCGGTTTTCTCAATAAATCCTGATTCAGCTCTTTTTCGATTTTTGCACTATTAGGTCTGGCTCTTAAAGAAGCAGGAATAACTGGCTCAATTTTGGTTTTTGCCTGAGGCAATATGGAAGCCACAGGAGCAGTAGAGGCTAGCGATGGGTTTTTTGGCATTGGTCTAACGACAGATTTCGGCTTTGCTTTCGGAGAATCCAGGACTGTAGGAACACCGAGATCCTTAGGATCGATCCCCATTTCCTTGTGTTGTTGTACCGTAATGATAGTACGTGTTGTTTGTCTTTCGGACAAAAACTGTTCCGAAGAATTTTGAATTCCTTGAACTACGGTATGTTTTTTGACAGGAGGAGGACCTTTCTTGTGGATTCTCGTTTTCGGTTCCAATTTTTCCGAGGTTTTTTCTCTGGATTTTCTAGGAATTGAAGGAGACTCAGATTCCCGAGAAGGTACAGTAGAAGCTGGCAAGGGGATCTTCGTGGCAGTCTGGGGAGAAACCTGACGAGGTTTCTGGATTTTCGTTTCTTCTGGATTCTGGATCTTCCTCACTTCTTCTGAATTTTGAACTTTCTTTGGTTTTTCTGGGTTCTGGACTCTTTTCACTTCCTCTGGTTTCTGAATCTTTGTTTCTTCGGATTTTTGAACTTTCTTCACTTCTACTGGATTTTGAATGCTCTTCATTTTTTCTGGATTTGGGATTTTCGTTTCTTCTGATTTCTGCACCTTTTTCACCTCTTTCGGATTCTGGATTTCTCTTTTTTCTTCTGACTTCTGGATTTGAAGTTTTGAAGCTTTAGAATCCAACGGTCTGTCTTTCATCGAATTTGCTCTTCTGTGAGTCTAAAAATTAAAAAATACATTCAAAGGCTTTCTCAAAAATAAACTTTAAAAAGTATAAATGGAAAACTCACATCAATGAAGCTTTTTTCTCTCGCCAACTCCTCTTTTTCACTGGCCTCGATGACTTGGGAGATGATCGGCCTGGACCTCTCTAAGGACCTCGTCCTGTCATGTCTCCCCAGGCCCCCTGCTCCCACCCCTATGCCGACGCTGGACGACCGTTTGTAGGTTCTGTTGAAGGACGTCAGTCTGGGGGGAGGTGCTCTGGGCATCTTCATCTCAACGAAGATTCCGGCTTCCTCGATCCTCTGCTGTTCGTCCTTTGTCAAGAGATCATACAAATCTGACTTCACGACGGAGTAGGCATAGTGAAGGAGATGTTTGTCTGTGGACTCGAAAAGTCTCCTCACCAAGTTGATGAATCTCTGACTGTAGTCGTGGAAAGGAAGAAAGGCATCTTTTTTCTGGTGTTTTTCTATTTCTTGGGAAATTTCAATCAAAAGATCCCTCAAATTCACAAAAGTCCGAATTGCGGTCTCGGCAGAAAGCGAATGGATCAAAGTCGGCAAAATGTCCTCCAAAAGTGCCAGATTCAAGGCTAATCCTTTCCCGTGAGATTTGAAGGATTTCGATCCTACGACCAGATCGAAGGATGAAATCAAAAAATCCGTACAGTATTCCACCACATCTCCTACGAGACCTTGGACGACATCTGCCAACTGAGTCGACTTTATTCTAGGAAGAGAAGCTTGGAGCTTTTCGCAACCAAGGAGGACGTCGATGATGGACTCCTCGCTGATATCCGAGATCAGGGAATCTCGACACTCTTTCTGCCAATCTTCGTTAAGATGGAGGAAAACTCTTCCTTTCCAGATCCTCGAAAAATGCCTCGCTTGCCATTGGAGAGCCTCCTCGAAAAGGGAGGAAAGACATCGGATGGACTTGAATTGAGGAAGAGCGTCGAAAACTGCCGAAACACATGTCGCACAAGGCTAAAAAATAATTTGGTAATCATATTATTGAGCAATTATGACTATTTTTACGAATTTGTTTCAGGAAGCATCAACTGGATTCTGATTTAAGAAATTAAATTTTGGCAAAGTGAATGAATGCCAATTAGGATTTTTGCTTATCATTTTAAAATTGCCTCGAGACGAATTCATCGACTTTTGGGGTTTAAATTTCAGATGATCTCGAAAGCTTTCACTAGACTCCAGAAGATTATTTCAACTTACACGATGGAAAAAGTGACATTTGTGAGTCTTAAGATGGAGAGCAGCAACTTGAGCCAGTTCGTCGATCCCCAGATGATTTGCGAGAGCCACGATTTCCCAGACTTCCACGTCATCTGGGATACATGTCAGTCCACCATACAGGAAACACAAAAGAAAATCAACAGAGGTTCTCGAAAATCCACGTAATTCAATTTTGTTTGACTTTTTCAGGATTTTTCTGACGGAAGGACATGTGGCCCAAAGGACACACCTGTGTGCGTGAAGTTCCCCATCTTCGGTAACAATAATGACGTCTGTGTCCACACTTTTTTGGTACATTTCTAATAAATCAGCAGCTAATTTTGAACAAGGAATCTTGTCCTGGATCGGTGGCAAAGCTTCCGTCGTTGGAGTGAGGTCGATGGAAGTCAGAGAAGTCAAGGAGCTCACGGAGAGCCTCCTCGCCAACATGGCTCTTCCTCTTATAGACCCTATGGATAAAGTTTGGGTTGAGGAATACGGTGATTGGGAAAAAGCTTCTGGCATCGACTGACTCATCTCGGATTCTCCCGTGAAGCCAATGAACATTGGAAATATTTTCGTTGAAGATCTCCTTTTAGTCGGAGACTCGGTCCTCGAAGTGGACCCAACCGAACCCGAAACTATCCCCGAATCTTCTAGTCTTATGAATCTCCCGTGATTTCCTGTAACAATTTACGAAATTATAAAATTATGTTACAAATTTTCTTACCGAAAGCTGATACTTCCGGATCATTTTCGTCTTCTTCCATGATGTCGTACTGACTTCTTTCGGAATAATTAGAAGTGCACATGGGAGAATCGGATGCGAGTTCTCTGAAGGAAGTCATGATCGGTTCATCCCGATCTTTTTCCAGAGAACTTTGATGAAATCCAGAATCTTTCTCTCTCGGAAGTGATTTCTTCGGAGAGCTCGTCGATGAAGAAGGTCCTCGAGGAGTAACATCTTTGTCGGTATTCTGTGACCTTCCGGAAGACGGCGCTGGAGGCTGTTCATA
>VOSG01000167.1:46556-59500 GCA_009761265.1 Halicephalobus sp. NKZ332
GATTAAGTTTCATATATGGAAAAGTCAATTTTCATAAATGAAAACAGGACAAACCTCGATCCTTCTGCTCCTCTTCAACTTGACCCAGAGTGACTATTTCATCGTCAGTATAGACTGACTTGATGAAAAAGGACAATCCGGCGGAATCCACATCCCCCACGGCGACTTCCAGAGGCTTGCCTGGGTTCGGGTTCCTGATGTTCCTGGCTTTCAGAGTGGGTGCGATATGTCTGTTGAAAAAAACAGGGGCTCTTTGTCTCAAAATACAGAGATGAGCCGGGATTTTTCTGCCGTCTGAGGCAACGAGAATGACGTCAGAAGTTTGTTCGTGTCCGATCAAAGCTGACATGTCTCTCGAAACTTTTTTCTTAAGATTCAATAATAATTTTTCTCTTTGAGTTGTGAACTGCTCATAAAGCAAGGAATTACTTCTCATCATCCAAAAAGCACGTTTCTCCAGAATTTCTTCATATTGGAGATTTGTAAAAACTAAAAAAATCGATAAATATTATTGTAGAAAGAAGAAAGAACGCGGCGAGTCAAAGAGAAACTGAGGCGAGTCAAAGGGAAACTGAGGCCAACAAGCTCGTTCTCGTGGGAAATGCCGGATTTGACTGGCTTCTTCTTTCTAAAGACAATCGAAAATTTCAATTTTTTCTGACAAGTAATGAACGAAACTGAAGCTTTCCGTAAACGGATATACATCATACTCCTTTAAGAAGTAAAAATCTTTTGAAGACATCAAAAATTTCAATTTTCTGACAATGGATGGAATTGAAATTCATTGTAAACAGATATCCATCATACTACTTTAAAAATAAGGAATCGTCTAAAAACAATTGGAAATTTTCTTCTGGCAAGCGGCGAAAGAGAGAAAGTTGTCGTAAATGGATATACATAATACCATTTAGAAAGTAGAAACTCTCCTTCCAAAGACAATCGAAAATTTTCTTCTGACGAGTAATGAATGAAATTGAAACTCATCGTAAAAGGACATAAATCATACTACTTCAAATTTTGGAGCCCTTCCTTCCAAGGATAATCGAGAATTTTTCTTTTGAAAAGCGATAAATGAAATTGAAGCTTTTTATGAATGGGTATGGATTTCACTACTTCAAAAATTAGGAATTTTTCTTTCTAAAAACCGAGGAATTTTGTTGAAGAATAAAAAACAAAATTGAATATTTTTTAAATAAAAATTTTACTACTATAAAAATCAAAATAAGCATCGTAAAATTTCTCGGAACAGAATTCCTAAAAATCCGCCGGAAGCTTTTGAAAATCCAGACTTCATTTATCCCAAAAGTTTTCATTCAATTTTAAAAGATACTAATCCATAAAAGTCCAGACTACCCTAGCAAGCCTGCAGAATTCAATTAAAGAGCTGAAAAAACAACTCTAATGGAAAGTCCAGATGTCTTTGACGAACGACTAGTTAACAGAAATAAGTTCCTATCCAAAGAGGGAAAATAAGTTACTATTCAAGGTTGAAAACAAGTCATTATCCAGAAAAGAAAATCAATCATTATCCAAGAAACAGAATTAGTCACTATTGAAATGGCCAAATCGAAGCCAATTTTTTCGGTCGGTCATTATGTTAAATGGAAGGCAGAGAATCGACAGGAACGTTGCCATGGAAATTGACCAAACTAACATCCTGGAACTACCGAAATTCGAAAAGGAACAGCATCAATTTGACACGTTTTCCACTGACTAGTGAGGTAAGTCTGGTCTTTCTATACAGAGAGAACAGTCAATCGAGAGAATGGAGAATTCGTCAAACAAGAGAGTATCCAAAAACGCGAGCGCGACAACTCAAATTTCCATTTTTCTTTTTATGAGTTCTGCAAATTCCTGAAAACTCGTCTCAAGACAATTTTGTAGAGATTTTCCTAATTTTTATAGTAATAAAATTCAAAAATAGATGAGTCCTGTAGCAGAAACTCAGGGTTTGTACTTTCTTTGCGAGGATCCTGGGAATTTGTTTCGAGACAACTTAGTAAAATTTGGATTTCTAATTTCTACATCTCCGAAAAATCTCTAAAATTTAGTCTTGGAAACTCTTTTCAAGAGGATCCCGGGAAAATTAATTTTCCATAATACTATTGATTCCTTTTGTCCAAATTTCTTCCGAACCAATTCCCAAATCCAAAAATGAGGAGGAACTCGGTATTGCAATTGTTTGAATTTGGACTTGCTCAACTGGTCTTTGTATTGGGAAGTGAAGTAAAATTTAGGGACGAAATTGTTGCCAAAATGGTTCTGGAACAAAAGCTTTCGAAACTTTGAGCTTTGGTTTGGACTTTCAATTTAAGAAATTTGTTTTCAAGTAAATAAAATTAAATTCAAACTGTAGGGAGAATTGGAGTTTCGAAAGATGTCACGAGATCTGTTTTGAAACTTCCGAAAATCATACTATAAAAATTGGAATATTATTATAAAACTGTGTCGACACGAGTCATTGGGAACTTTATGAAAAATTTCAAAGTTGTCGAAAGCGGATGATTCCAGAAATTCCTAAAAACTGTGTTTTTATTTAGCCTCGAGAATTCCCACTGGATTTACAGAGGATTCCAGTTCTTATAGAAACAGGCTTATGTTAGTTTTTTTACTAAAAAAATATTCAAAGCTGTATTTGGACAGCCAGAAAAAAACTAAATAGTTCTTTGTTTTTACTGAGAAAGAAACTAGTGTCATCACAAAGAATCTGGGAACAACTATACATGTCATTTTTTATGAAAAAACTACTTGAATATTTAATACATCATACAAAAATTCAACTATTTTATTATCCTTTGCTAAAAAGGAACTAATGCCACCAAAATTCCCCAGTAATGAATATACATATATTAGTTTTTTAATGAAAAAACTATTGACTTTCATATCTGAATAGTCAGAACTCAAGCTTCATTGTTTTTGCCGAAAAGAAACCGGTGCCATCGAAACTCGCGAAATAAACAAATATGCATATATCGACTTCCTATGAGAGAATATTCAAAGTTATATCTCGGAAGTTATACAAAACTCGAGCCACTTCATTGTTTTTGCCGAAAGGAACTGATGTCATCAGAAACTCGCGAAATAAGTAAATATACATATATCAACTTCCTGTGGAAGTCCATTCCAACTTGTATCTGGCAAGTCATACAAAATTCGAACCACTTCATTGTTTTTGCCGAAAGGAACTGGTGTCATCACAAAGTCGCGAAAGAAAAGCGAGCGAGAGCGGCCGGCTGGAATCAGCTTTCTGGCCGCGGCGGAAGGCCATTCTCGCACGCCAGAAAAGAAGGAAAAAGAGGAAACCCCGGAAAGGAATCGATTCTTTTCACTCTTCCCAAAAAAAGGATCTTCATAAAAAATGTCAATTTTAAGCTTAGATTTCTCAATTTATTTCTCTATAGAAAAAGTCTTAATGCTGTCCCAGCAGCGGAGATTCTTCGTTTTCAGCTGTTGAAAGATCCTTGTATTTTCCTTTATAGTGACAGCACCACCATATGGCAGACAAGGCTATGGCTATCAGGACGACGATGCCTATTACTAAGATTCCTGGAAAATAATTTTGTAAATCAATGAATTTTTTCGAAGTGATCTCGAGATGAATTTGGAGGAATTCTTGATAAAATTCCGAACTGGATTTTATGAGATTTCAGTACTTAAAACAGGAAAACGAACCTGCCAAGGCTGCAACCATGGTACATTTGTCATCCACATCTTCTGGGAATCCGTGACAGGCGAGATACCATTGTGCTGAGGACTGTCTCTCCCTCAAATTTCTAAATTTTGGATACATACAAGGAGTCGGACAGTCTTCGATCTCAACGTAATGTTTGGATCCGTTCAAATCCGGATGAAGCCAAAATTCAACATAAAACTCATCTGGTGTCAATTCGTGAAGTTCAACGGCCAAAAAACTACCATAATCTTGAAGCTTTGTTCTCGCAGGAGATTTAAGTTTCAAATATCGAGCAATGGCCATGATATTTGTATCGTGCTGGAAAAAAAGAATTCAGAAAGTACTATAAAAATCAAAAATATTTTATAAAATTATCTCAACGTGAATTTCTGGAATGTTCCACTTGACTGAGGATTGTAAAATTTGGATTGATAGAATTCCAAAACTTTTCAGTAGGTTTTCAGATCAAAATCAAAAGGAATTTCTATATTTTTGCAAAATACAATAAACTTACTCCAGAATAAATAATGAATTTCTGGTTGTTGAATTTCCTTACATATTGCTCCAAGTTTCCTACTATCTGGTCGAAATGCCAAGCCCCCGATCGGTCTTCTATCAAATCTATCAAAAAAATATGGATTTGGTTAAGCCATCCAGTAACTTTTTCAATGAAATACGGGTCTCTAGCCCATTCTGGGGGTTTCAAAATGTCTGCGATTTTTGACTAAAAACATAGAATGATTACTTCAAAAATAAAAACAAAAACCCTTGATAAAATTGAATCAAGTACTCTATCGAGCTCCCAAGCGTCCGTAATGTTTATTCCAGTCAGATTTCCGATGACGTATCTGACGTCGCCGAGGGAATCCAGGATTTCTTCGAACTTCTCACTAACGAGAACGGCTTCTTCTATTCTTCCACACAAATTAAAAACTCCAAAAGAAACGGCATCCACAAGTTCCTCAGTATGTACAGGAATCGGATTCCATAGTAGATCTGGATTCCATATATGCTTTTTTTCAGGAGGAAACAATCCAGCAAGAAGAGCCAAGGCACTGGCGATGGTCCTGTTGTCGTTTCCAGCAATGAATCTACTATCTTTCGATTTATATTCCCCGATGAAATCTCCATATTGCTCTTTCAAATTGATCCCCAAGTTGTATTCTTGTCTGATCCCGGTCTAAAATTTTAAATTCCAAGATAAAAGATCAATTTAAAATGGAGAAATAATTTTAAAAAAATACCAATGTCATTTCACCGAGATCCAGAGTAAAGTTATCCAAAACATGGAGATCTTCGGTGGGGAACTTCAAGTAGGTCGTTGGCGCCCTTTGTCCATGTCTACTGAACTGAAATCATATTTTTGCGAAAAGTAACTTCTCCAAGACTTACAATTAGTACTTTTCTGAGACTACTAGACGAGACAATATCAAAAAATAAAAATAGCAATAGGAGAATCATGGTCAGCTCACCAACTGCCAGTCTTTCCTCTCGAGGAGGAAATTCCTTATCAAAAAACTACGTAAACACAAACTATCAAGAACAGATTCATTGATCGGTCATATTCATTGCAAAAAAAACAAATAATCAAACACAAATCATAAATACAAAGGTTATCGACTAATCTTTCTCCTCGGTACTGTTCTGCGATTGAGTGAGACGATGGAGATTTCTCTTGGTCACCATGTCCATCATTACTCTATCATTCTTACTAGACAACCGCATAAGTGTTTGGAAGTCTCTCGGCATAATTGTGACTCGATGGGCATGCAAAGCGAGGATGTGGAGATCCTCGAACATGTTGGTCAAATAAACTTCGGCTGCCAGCTGAAAAATCCCAAACTACTATATTTATGGAAGGGAACAAGTTACCTGAATAGCCCTGACAGCTTCAGATGAGAAATGAGTAACGGAATTCCTTCCAAACTGAGAGAGAATCTGCTTGATGACACGAACGAACGGCTTCCTGGGAATAGTCAACTCCGCTCTATCGGCTCTGTGAACTTTTCTGATAGCTTGTAGCTGAGACGCATCAAGAGCTTCTTTGGACTTTTGTTTCTTCTCCTTCGCAGCATTCTTCTGAATCGTCCTTCTCGAAACTTTCTGAAACTTCGAGGTTCCTTGCAGAAGCTTTTCCTTGGATCCTCCGAAATCTGAAGTAACTTCAAGTAAAAAATTTACTCAATATCAAGACACACCGCTTTGAAGAAGAATATCATCCTTTTTCTCGGAGTCCGTCATTGAATTTTCATCGACATTTTTGAATTTTAGCGGACCGGATTCAAAAATATTTGAAACACGAGAAATATTTGAATCCCGACGAGAAACAGAAGAACCTACATCAACATCACTTCCTCCAGCTCGAAAACGAACGTCACTTTCCGAATTCGACTTCTCTGTGACGCAACTCGAAGTCGAAAGACAACGATTTGGCATCGTCTTCACTGCGAAACTTCTCCTCATCTCGGGCTGTGGAACTCTCCCTCTCGATATTGACAAATGAGTTCCACTTTACAAAATTAACACAAAATAAACAAAAAGCGACAATATAGGAGGAGGGAATTTCCTAATCTCAAAACCCAGAAGCGTAAATTTCGTAATTTTACCAGAAAAATTAAACCGTCAATTATTTCTACACAAATCGGGTTTTCGTGGTGAGTGTCGCAGGCGTTCGGAAATCGACACTGCACGTCAGTCGTTTGATGAAATCGTTTCTTTCATCAGTTTTGTTTCATTCTTTCCAATACTAATCACATTTTTTAATTCGCTTAAAGCATGGACGTCGGGACTATTATTGATGAGAATGTGGATCCCGTTGACTTGGAGGTAAGTTTTGGTTTTTATCTTCGAACTTTTAACACGTTTCATATATGAATCTTCCAGAAAACAAGAAAAGCTTATTCAGATCAGTCCCGCAGAGGAACTCCCAGTGCTGTGACGGCCTTCACGTACGCTCATGCGCTACTTCGGTCTCACAATGAGGATGTCAAGACCGGAATCATAATTCTAGAAGGATTGCTCAAGCGTGACACGGAAGACATCCCAAAGAGGGATTATGTGTACTATCTGGCCGTGGCTCACACCAGAATAAAAGTAAGACGATTATTTTTTGAATCCATATATGAAAAATCATTCTCCAGGAGTATGACAGAGCTCTCGCTTATATCGATCTTCTGCTCAACGCCGAATCCCACAATCGTCAAGCGATCGAGTTGAAAAATGTCATCGAAAAGCGCATGAAAAAAGACGGGCTTCTCGGTCTAGTGGTTCTCGGGCTCGGTGGTGGAGTTGCTTTGGCTGCCGGACTCATCGCAACCTCTATTCTACGTCGAAACTAATCTTTATACTTGCCCTTTTAATTGTGACCACCAAATCATGTACATTATTTTATCCATAACTTCACGATGAATCTGTTCCACAAACATTTTTGAAGAACACATTTCTCCAAATGACAGAAATAACAATTATCAAGCCAGTTAAGGTAGAATTACTCAAAAATACCCTTGTGAAAGTAGCGCCAGAACTCAGCGCAGGGGCACGAAAGGATTTTCCTCGCTCCTCGAGAACAGCTAAATTTTTGGGGGCGATTTTCTCATACTCGTATTTTCGGCTTGGACTACAGCTACATCAAACGAAGCTGATACTGTCTGGGCATGAACATCAGACGAGTAATATGGCATTGGTGCACCTAGGAAAACGGATTCCAATTCGACACTGGAGCCGGACCCGAAGCCGTTGTTGTCGGTGGTTCCCAAGGGGCTCGATTTTGTGTAGGTTGTTGCTGGTTGAAGCTATTCATCGAAAAAAACGGATTCGGTGTTAGACCTGTATTGTTTCCAAAGTTGTTGCTCGATGAAAGCGGCGGTGGGGTTCCAAAATCCCCTATAGTCGAACTTTTCGCAAAACCATTAGGGTTATTGGAGACACCATTTGCCGCCTTTTGAGCTGTGCCAAATCCGAAAAAGTCGATTGGTTCATCTTCTACCGTATACAACTAAAATCAGAGTCAAATTAATCCAAGTCATCCCCGAAACACAACTTACAGCATCTAAAGCAGAATAGTCAGGTCCGTCGTCCTTCTTCTCCTCCACTTTTGTAGGTTCCATAACGTTTTGGAATTGTGGCTTGATTTCTACCGTGTTCTGCGACGTTGGTACTGTATTTATCTGCTCAGTCGCTGCAAAACCCATGAACCCATTGCTTACAGGGGCTGTTGCGGGGGGAGCAGGAGGTTTTTGTACTTGTTGTTGCGTCGGGGTGTCAGCTACTGATAGATTCCCGAACATTGAGTCGAAGTTCGCGAAATTCTCTGATTTAGGATTAGATGGAGCACCGAAGAAGTCGTTTCCGAACAAATCCACTTGTTTTGGTTGTGTTTTTTGTGTTGCTTGGGGAGTTGGAACCGATGGACTTCCGAATAAATCAAACTGAAGAGGTTGAGGGGTGTTCGAATGCGAAGAAATAGGAAAAGCAGGAGATTGGAAAGACGCAAATGGAGTTTGTTTCGGAACTGAACTTGGTTCTTCCTTTACAGAGAACATTAAATCTTCTCCCAACAAATCCACTAGGTCGTTCTTCTTCTCCGTGCTTTGTTGAAGGTTAGCTGGAGCTGATTGGTTGCTCTTTTGACTATTTACCGAAATACCAGAAGTAGAATCCTTCCGACTGTGGGCTTCCAATAACCGTCTCTGCTCCGCTATCTCACTAGGAGAGACATACCATCTTCTGTTTTCATATTTCTGAAAAGTTATCGGTGGGAAATGAGTGAACAGGAAAGTACCTGGATCAAATGGTTTTTGACGTTTTCATCAAGCCTAACTGGAGCGAACTTGACTGGTCCGTCGTGGAGTCCGAGCCAGATCTTGGCGTTCTCCTCGTTCCCCATGTTCTTCAGCTTCTCAACCTCATCGTTCGAGAACGTCGCCATGGAAATGGACTTTACACGATGTGGAGGGTTCAAACCGCGTCTGGAAACAACCCCGATAAAATCCGAGTTTCATATATGGGAACTTACAAAAGTCCAGAACAATGCATGCAGCAGAAAGACCCATTAGTTATATTAACGTATGTAGGACCGCGTTGTCCACATTCGAAGCAGTATTTGTTTGCCGGAAGAGCAGCAAGCTCCCGAATGAGCTTGGAGTTACGCTCTTCTTGCTTCTTCTTCTGCGCAGTTGCACTTGACATCTGGAAAAGGTACAATTATATATTAAAGTACAGCAATTTTAAATCGATATTTCAAAGAAAGGCAAATTGTCGAGTTGACAGTCAACAAACGCACTCGACACGAATTAGAGCAAAAAACAAACTGTCTGCTAGTTGGACCTGAAAGATAAGGAAATTCAACAGTGGAGGTGGTTTTTGCATTTCAAAATAAAGGAAATAAAAAACGGAATGAATCAGAAAAGCATGGAAAACACAATGGACGAATCGGAAAGACGAGCAGATTCGAGATTGACGACGATCTCGGCACGAAAAAACACCAGCCAGTCACCGACCAAATTCAACTAGAAATACAAAGTCACGAGAAATCAAGTCATCACGAGAGAGGCAAAACTGTCTATTGATGACTTTTTATATCAAAAAGGAAAACTGGGATATGTCCCCCGCAGTTTTATCTTCCGGGAGCGAGAGACAGAAAATGGTCGCGACCAGAGGGCAGACGAACCACCAAAAAAGGAGGCAAGAATGGAAGGTGCGTAACGCGGCATGGCAAAACAGACGTAAAAGTCGTGAATGCCTCTAGGCTTTTGCTCTCTTCCTCCTTCTTTCTCGCTCTCACTCTCTTGGACTTTAGGGAATCCAAGGATGTAATTGTGGCAATTTCATCGAATTTTTGTATTTCTAATATTATACTCTCGAATTCTCGATTTAGCCTTGAACTTTTTGCTTTTGTTTTCACACTCAATCGGTCCTTCCATCGATTGACCGGAAATGAGGCCAGCGCAAATCACAGACTTTCGAGCCTGGATTTGATTACCCAGAGGTTTGTTTAACTGTTTTCTGGTTCCTTAGCTCCTCTTGCTTTTAGATTACTAACTTTCGCCTTTCCTTGCCCTTTTTCTATCAGATATGGCTCTTCCAGCGTCATCCGCACTTCTGTTGCCTCGCGACAAGGTACCCTTTCTTTTTCCATCTCATTTTCTTTGTTTTTAAATGAAAACTCTTCGATCTTGGGTTTCTAGGTAGAACCTTCCCGAGAGGCAACGATGCCAGCAGTCGTTCTGAAACTACATAATGTCCTT
Source organism: Halicephalobus sp. NKZ332 (assembly GCA_009761265.1). Taxonomy (NCBI): domain Eukaryota; kingdom Metazoa; phylum Nematoda; class Chromadorea; order Rhabditida; family Panagrolaimidae; genus Halicephalobus; species Halicephalobus sp. NKZ332. The sequence goes on from VOSG01000167.1 coordinate 56,475, forward strand.
AAGGTATGGTTTCTGAGCTTTGGCTCGTTTTGTGTTCCAACCACCGCTGGGTCCTCCCCCATGATTGCCAAGCAGCCAAGCCCTTTTATGTTTGTATTTAGAGTCTTTGCTATTGATTCATTTATAGCGGTTTGTATCTGAAATGCCTAGAAAAATCGATTACAGTTCATTGGTAAGATATTTGAATAGGGATTTTCGGGAATTAACTCTGAGAGTGCTCGCGACGATCAAAGATCACGTTATATGGAAAACGGAAATGTTTTTCGTGAAATTCCGAAATGCCACCTTGACAGGAGGTTTCAAAATCGAATTAGGATCGAAAATTGCTGAAATTATGTTTCCGCATTTACGACTTCAACCGTTACTGTAAGGAATGAATATTTATCGAAACATTAAAAAGATCTCAACACAGTTTTCCAAGGTTTCTAATTAAGGCTGCAAAAATACAGAAGCGAAACTTTGCAACTTTAGAATTTTAGAAGTACACAAAAGATTTTGAAATTCCCAGAATCTTGTACAATTGCACTTTCACCCTAAAGACCGTCACCAGGGATTTTGGTGACAGATTTTTTTGTTCCAAAGATCTCTAATTTTTGTACTTTTAGTGCCTCTCCAAATGCCATGTAATAATAGGCCTCGTGATGCTCATCATGGCGGTCTATGCTGATGTGGTATCTCACAGAGCCTCTACAGTTCGACTTCACGGAGTCATCGAATGTTGTGCTATTTACTTCCTTTTCACTGGGTATGATCTCTGATTCAGTTTATTTTCTATTTGGAATTTCAGGATAACAGGCATATGTGGAGCAGCCAGTTATAGACGTGGACTAATTATTACCTTTTTAATCATGAGTTTACATGCTGCTATTATTTTCGTTCCTACAGCAATTATTACTTCTAGTTTTGATATCCACTTTTACAATGTAAGTTTTTGTTTATTTTTATTTATTAATTAATTAAATTTTCTAGCACGAATGTTGGGGTGAATGCGACTGGCACCTGCTTTCTGCCTCTCTGCCCCAAGATTCGAAATGCCAAATTCTCTGTGGCAAAAATATCGATGATAGTCAAAGACTTTCGATGAACAGATTAGGAACAGACTATCGACTAGACGCTGGAATAATCACTCTCGCTTGTATAGAGATGATCCTAGCTCTCATGACGACATTCGTCTGTTCTCAGCAACTGTTTGGGTTCTGCAATCCCGCAGCGAAAGCGGAAATCACTGCAACAGAACAATCGAATATTGAACTCGATCCTCTTAATCCTCGGTAGATAGGTTACTTTAAAAGGTGCTTATGAACAACGAACAAATTGTATTACTTTTACTTAGATCTCAAGGATTAAAAATTTAGACCATTTCGATAAATCTCTTTCTCCTGTTAATACAACTGGTGTCTTCGTTTTTCGTTTTGAGTTCGAGGTTGATGGTTCCGAGATCGAACCAATTTTGGACACTGGAAGTCCGGGTAACGTACTGGCTGGGGATCGTGAAGTCGAGTTTTCTGTCACAAGGCAGCCATCGACCACAGGAAGTGTAGACTAAATTAAATATACGATAATTATACAGTAATCAGAGAGAAGGTAATTGAATTGTTCAATCTTGGCTCTAGTACCAGAGACAGTTTCATTTTTTTAAACACTCAGAATCAAAGTAAATTTTAAAAAAACTTTTTGGTAATAGGATCGAGATTGAACAACTTAATTTTAATTGTTTAATTGATCTTTGGAAACTTACTCTTCAAATGGACGTCCATGGAGAAAATACTTCCTTCTCCTCCGCTGATTTGGAAGTTTCCTTGAGAATCGGTCTGCACAGAAGCCAGCTGGTCGTCTGGACGAAGAGTATTCTTATTCCAGAGTTTTACATTAGTGTTTGCTGCAGGAGTACTTCCACACATAAGTCTGCCTCTGGCACCGACGGACTGTTGATTGAAGCTATCGACAGAGCTCAGGAATACAAGAGCGAAAATAAAAACAAGCTTAGACATGATTTTGGAAAAAACTAATTGACATTTTTCTTATTTTCCTTAGCTATTTATACTTTTGAGAAAGGGTGTTTGTCTACCTCATGGGTCCCAAAAACCTATCGAATCGTATTTACTTTATTTCCGAATATTTTTCAAAACTTCTTTCCCAATGACTCAGCGACCTTCCGGAACTGAATATGATGTTTATTAATCTAAGGAAATATGGGGGAAAAGCGACCTTTGTTGATATGTGATGAAAGTGGTCTTTGAACTTTCGGGATTGAGGACAAAGAGGTGACATTTTGGGTGAAAGAATGTTAGGTATCTTTATAGAAGAACGGTAAACAAGAACATTGAATAATTTTAATGACGTTTTCTGTTGACTGGGAAAGTCAGATTGTGAATTTTTCTTAGGATTAAATCTCAGAGAATTCTAGTCAGACGTGGTATGGAGTTTCCCAGAGTATCCTGATTTTAATCTAGGTCTTTCTAGGGGATTCTCATCTGATTGAACATGAATCTTTCTGGAGAGTTCTGATTCAGTCTGACTTTGGTCTTCTTAGGGGTCCTCAATCCTATCCAATCTGGTCTTTCTAGAAGGCATCGGTCTGGTCCGATATCATTTTTTTTCCGTAAAGTTTCGATGTAGTCTGAATCTTTCTAGAAAGGCTAAATTTGATCTGATTGGTACTGGATCGAGTTTTGATTAGTTTGGACTTCCATCTCTTAATCTCTGTTCAACCGACCCACGCTGGTTCCTAAAGATCACTTGGTTGAGTGACGTCTCGAGAACACTTGATCAGTGATTCGTAATCAAAGTTTTCCCTTAACCTTGATCACTTGTGAAATGAACCAAGTAGTCTTCAAATCAGTCTAATAAGAGCCTACGATCTTCATGCTAGAAGAAAATTATATTGTTGAAAGTAATGAAGATGTAAAAAGAAGAATATTTGGAAGTCTTCTTTTCCAATATGGGAGTTATATGCTCTTGCTGTATTAGATTTTTTGCAACAATTTACTCATTCCACGAGATGCTCATACGAAGTGAAGAACTTC
>VOSG01000168.1:5129-19658 GCA_009761265.1 Halicephalobus sp. NKZ332
TCATGATTTCGAAATTATGATCAAAAATATCAAAGCTCCTATATTACTCAAAAAACTACAGAGGTCCATAAACAAAGAAAACAAAAATTGGAAAGTCAAACTCTGCTCACCTTTTGTATCATAAATTACTCTCACAACAATATGAATCATCTTCCAAAAATCAACAAACAAAGTTTGGTACAGTAGTTGACGTTCCGTTCTTTCTCGGACCCATCTTTTCGAAAATCTCTTTGCTTTTGAGCAAAAACTTTTTCCTGTAGCTACAGTAATCAGAATAATTGAGATTAAGATCAAGGCTATTTTGTGAGAATCGTAAAATTGGTAAAATGGAGGCTCCGTGAAATAAATTTCGGGAAGTGTCAAGAAAAATCCGAAAATCAAGATGGAGAAAACTGCCAAAAGAGTAGTTTTGAAGGACCATATCTGAAAATACAATATATTTATGGATATACACATCTGTGAATACAAATAGATATATATTATCTGTTTTTTCCTAAGTACAGTCAGCTTTAGAAAATAAAGATGAACGTAAGTTGACATTTCTTTAACGAAACTTACTTTGTCATGTTTTTTCTGGAAAGAGATAGCAGAAAAACGATCTAATGCTATGAAAACTTGACACAATATATCGACTTCTTGGACGAAAGCAAAGTACTGGAAGCTGTAGGAATTGTAAAATTCACCCATTCCATCGACATAGTCACAGAGAATTATAAACAAGTTGTTGAAAAAGTCGTTCAGAATTACTACCGCGAAAAGATAAAAAAACGCAAACTTCATTGGATTCTTTGATTGAAACGAAACTAGAAAAATCAAAAATAGATACAAAAATTCTACAACAATAGCCACCATTATGACATAGTCGAAATTTTCATAGATGTCGTAGATATAAGTAAATAGTAATGATTTGTTTTTTTCTGCTTCAATAAGTAGTTCGTATGGATCTCCATTAAATGTTTCATCGATGAGAAGTTTATTAATGTCATTAACGAAATAACCTGGGAATGACATGTTAGATAGTCGTTCATATTGATTGTAGTTGACTCCTTTTTCAACGAAGGTATTGTTGCTACCAGTAATGAAAGAAGCTGGAGAAGACATGGTAGGTGGAATTCCTTGGATTAAATAAAGAAAATCCTTGAAAAATAAAATTTTTTCACACCAGTCTGGAAATTCATGAAATACATTTCCCGCTATTTACCTGGGTTATAGTTATGCATGTCCTATACCAAGAAATCCATATTCCTCCAGTCAGAAAATAAAGCATTACTATTTGTGAAATTAAATAAGAAGGGGATATTTTATATTTCAACGTTCTTTAATTCGATTTCTAAGAGATCGTGTAAAGTTCAACTTTCTAATAAAGTATGAAGATAAAAGTTTAGTTTTTTTGCTTTCAACTTTTATGAAATTAGTGTCGAGAAAATTTTTGAAAAGGTTTTATTTCTTATTTTTTACAGTATTTTAATTAACCAGTTCTTCATTTATCTTCAAGGGAAAACATGATATCCTTTTTCTAGAACCTTCATCGCCTGCTTCATTTTCTCCAATTTCTGTCGCCAGATAGACTTGAATCCGGGATTCGGACAGGCTTGGAGTTGTCCTTTACAGCTGGGACTAACCGCGAGGATTCCGTCGACTTCTAAGTTGCAGATATAGTTCTTGATGTCGTTTCCACAGTATGCAGTGAAGACGTTGATCATACAGGTAGTGAATTGATCGTAATCCGAGCATCCTCCTCCGTTGCCTAAGGCGTTTTGGAGGGCTTGACTGCAGTTGATGAGGCCGTCAGTCTCGTAGAGTCCCACCTGTTCCATACAGTAAAAGTACTTCATGGCATCTGAAATTTTGGAATAAAAGTAAATTTCAAATTATCTTCTATCTCAAGACCGAAATTCAAAAACTTGCTGTTTTCTTCAAATACGACCTCTTTTCACTAAATTAAAAAGCTTCACTAACCTGAGTAGCCACTGTTACAGGTGTATTTCATCATAAAGTAGTCCTGGACGTACTGGACGGCATCTCCAGTGCTAATGTTGAAATATCCTCCGAACTGGTCAGTCGTGATGCAATCAGCTTCTAGATTCCCGAGACAAGAAATAAGCGAATTTGTATAGCTGCATTCCGTGGTCTGTCCTGCAGGACCTTTTTCAACTAGCATCATTTCCCTCACGGTCTTATAGGCCCTGTAGGATGGGAAGGGGTCTGAGGAGAGTTCGTAAGACTCCATATAGACATTGTAGCACAGCTTCACAGTCTTCACATCTGAACAAACACAGGCCACAGTAAGCACAAAAGAAGAAAGAACCAAAAATTTCAGTTTCTGCTCCATTCTTTTCAATTTAAAAAAACAACAAAGTCGAGTTTTTAAGTTTAAAAAATAAAAACCAAGTATTTGTTGGTTGGAAGATAACAATGGAGAAGGTTAGATTTCCTTTAATTTTATATGTTCTGTGGGCATCCGGGAGGGGGCTCTTATCAAAAAGTTTTTCGCGAAGAAGATGATCTTGTAAGGTGATGCAAGCATTGTCTGGTTGAATTTAGATGTCAAAAAGAATATTTTCATTGCTCTCGAGTTTTCTAGAATACGATAATGGAGGTTGTTTTTGAAAATTCTCCAAAAATGTAGTTAAAATATAATTAATATATAGTAAGTCTAATTAAGTTAAAAATACGGATGTAAATATAAACAAACTTAAAATTATAGGTTTGAATATATTTAGAAATCCGAATACAAATAAATTTGATTGACTCGAAAATATAGAAATTTAAAAAGGATATGGATTGCAATTTTCGAAATTTCATAGAAATGATTTTCTTCTTCAAAAGTAATGCTTTCAAGTTGGAGTTTGGATCTGATGATTATAAAAGATTAAATATCATTTTGTAGTTCTTGATATTAAAATTCTGTCATCTGTTGGATGTTGATCTTTAGGTTACCCTTGAGAAAACCTATTTTTGATGAAGTGAGAGCAAATGCCAACTTGCTTTCTATCAAAAATAAAAGTAAAAAAGTACCTCACCACAAAAATGAAGTTGGTTTTGACAAAGTAAGGATAGATACCAATTCTTTCCTCCCAAAAAAGAGATAGAAAAGGTCTCATCACGGAAATATTATTCATCTTTTTCTTTAATTGCAAGAAGCCAAACAATATGCAGAAAACTCTGACGACAACTGACTTCATCCACAGGCTAGATTAATTTTACAGTGAATTTCACACGGTCTTGAGTGAAAGCAGGTTCATTATAATCTTCATCAATTTCGTGTTGAGTACTGGTTCTATTTTCTAAACTAGTTTCCACACTAAATTTCACTTTTATCAAATATTAACACGGTCACCACAATTCACGAAAAATCCGTGACAATGGTCAATCTCTTCTACTTTACAGGTTAATTTTTACCAATGTTCAGTTCTCCCCAAACACAACTAGTTCTCATAATTTTTCATTTTAATGTGGCTTTTTAGCTGCCTTTAAACTGCTTTTCTAATTTGAATTCTGAAGTTTAAAGTCCGAAGTTCCAATTCCAAATTTGTTATACTAATAGCATATAATTCTTTATTTTTCCTTTTAAAATTGATTCCATCTCAAATTCCTAAATCCTACCTAATTACTTTGGCTTCGAAACATCTGGTTTCCTACCCATGTCCAACTCCGCTTTAATCTCGTTACTAAGCTACCTAGTCAAGTGACGGACCAGTCTTAGTTACATTGCTCTCCATCTCGATTATTTTCTCTTTTTCTATATTATTTCGTAATGTCATCAAAACTGCTTTTAAATATTCTCCTTATTGCCCATCTTACCCAAATTGCCGTAACCATCAAATGTTATCAAGGAACCTACAGTAACAACACAGCTCTACCTCCCGCCACCGAGTGCCCCACCGGAGCCGTTTCTTGTCAAAAATCCGTAACCAACGGCATGATAAACCGTCAATGCAATTTCCAACCCTGTGCCGCCCTAACCCCCGGAAACACCACTTGCTCAGCCGATCCTTCTGGAGGACTTTATTGTTGCTGCAACGGTGACAGTTGTAATCCCGCTTCTCTCCCAACCTACCAATTAATCCCTCTCCCCTGTCTACTGTTCCTAATTAATAAAACTTTTTAACGCTAATTTCCCAATTTCACTGCCAATGTTTTATAAATACTTTTACAAGAAGGGTTAGAGGAGCATAAATAAATTAGTCCATTATCCAAAGCAGGTCCTTTTCAACATCAATACTCCTCTCCTTCATCTCCAGCTCCCTCGAGAGAGTCGATTCCGACTTCTTCGTAGTCCTTCTCCAAAGCAGCCAAGTCTTCACGAGCTTCGGTGAATTCGCCTTCTTCCATTCCTTCTCCGACGTACCAGTGGACGAAAGCACGCTTGGCGTACATCAAGTCGAATTTGTGATCAAGACGGGCCCAGGCCTCAGCGATGGCAGTGGTGTTTGATAGCATGCAAACAGCACGGGGAACCTTGGCCAAATCACCTCCAGGAACAACGGTTGGTGGTTGATAGTTGATACCGACCTTGAAACCAGTGGGGCACCAATCAACGAATTGAACGGAGCGATTAGTTTTGATAGCAGCAATAGCGGCGTTGACGTCCTTGGGAACAACATCTCCACGGTAGAGGAGGCAGACAGCCATGTACTTTCCGTGGCGAGGATCGCACTTGACCATCTGGTTCATGGGTTCGAAGCAAGCGTTGGTGATGTCACTGACGGAGAGACTCTCATGGTAGGCCTTGTCGGCGGAGATGACTGGAGCGTAAGTAGCCAATGGGAAGTGGATACGGGGATAAGGAACCAAGTTGGTTTGGAACTCAGTCAAGTCGACGTTCAAAGCACCATCGAAACGCAGGGAAGCCGTGATAGAAGACACAACCTAAATATTTGCTTTATCAGTTGCAGATAAGCAGAAACAACTCACCTGAGAGATCAAACGGTTAAGATTCGTGTAGGACGGGCGTTCAACATCCAAGTTACGACGGCAGATATCATAGATGGCTTCATTGTCGACCATGAAAGCGCAGTCGGAGTGCTCCAAAGTGGTGTGGGTTGTCAAGACCGAGTTGTAGGGCTCAACGACGGCGGTGGAGACCTGGGGAGCGGGATAGATGGAGAACTCCAACTTGGATTTCTTGCCATAGTCGACTGAGAGACGTTCCATCAAGAGAGAAGTGAATCCGGATCCAGTACCTCCTCCGAAAGAGTGGAAGATCAAGAATCCTTGGAGTCCAGAGCAGTTGTCGGCGATTCTACGGACTCTGTCGAGGACAGGATCGATCAATTCCTTTCCGACGGTGTAGTGACCACGGGCGTAGTTGTTGGCGGCATCTTCCTTGCCGGTGATGAGTTGTTCGGGGTGGAAAAGCTGCTTATAGGTTCCATTGCGGATTTCATCTAAACCGACATGTCAACTCATCTCAAAGCCAAAAGTGACTCACCAATGACAGTCGGCTCCAAGTCCACCATCACGGCACGAGGAACGTGACGTCCATTTCCGGTCTCGGAGAAGAAGGTGGAGAAGCTGTCATCACCTTGGGTCTGATTCTCGGAAGGCATGCGTCCATCGGGCTGGATTCCGTGCTCCAAACAGTACAACTCCCAGCACGCATTACCAATTTGGACGCCTGCTTGGCCAACGTGAACGGAGATCACTTCTCTCATCGTTGCAACGACTTACTGAAAAACAAAAACTGTAATCAAGTGCATGAGTAAACAAAAACCACAACATTCAAGTCCGCGAGTCACTATAAAATGCAAATTACACTTAGCCAGATCCAGGAACCAATATAACATGCAAATCTCACGAGGGGTTCTTCGAGGGTGACGGAAAGTATCTGACTGACTCATGCAAGTATCGTATAATATTCTCTATTTTTTAATCAGAAAGCATCAGGAAACAATAATCAATGAACGAATCAAAGAATGCGATACGGATGAAGAATTTTGGGCAAATGTCAGTGGAAAGGAGGACGTTGGGCAGTACCGGGGCAATTGCGAAAGAGTCAGCGGCAAGAAAAAAAATGGAAAGACAGCGAGCGTCTCAAAAAACAGCGGCAAAGGGGAGAGAAGGACCCCAAAAAAGAGTGCGAGTGCAATTGCGCGCGCACTGACTCTAAACCGCCAAGCAGGATTTCGCGTTGAGAACCGAATAAGCATAGAAAAACCCGTCAAAGATGGTGCGAGTAGGATTCCACGCGCATTGGCTTTTGAATTTGCCAAATAAAGTTTCGCCTCAAGAGTCAAATGACCACAGGAAAACCTCAACGAACAGGTGCGAGTAGAATTACGCGCACGCATTCTCCCTTTGTCAAAATTTCGTTTCGAGAGACGAAAAAACCCGACAACAAAAGACAAACTTTGGACTAAGTTTATTTCGCACTTAGTATTATGACCCCGTTTACGTAAGGAATTCATTATAGTTGATAAGATCACATGTCGAAGACTCCAATAAGGATTTTTATTACTTTTTTACCGGCAGTTATGAGCCTTGGTGCTTATTCACGCTTCCAAAAGTTTTTCCGGTGATCTACGACCGGTCGTCCGCCATGAAGCTTATTGTACTACTTTTGGGGATCAGTCTGATCGGAGTATTTTGTGAAGATGATGATGGCTGTGATATCTCAGTAAGTCCGAGATGTGTTTTCGGAAATGATTAATCATTTTAGCGGATAGAGTTCTGTTTTTTCAAGTACATGTGGAACTTTGGATACATTGAAACTCCTAGTTATGATATTTACTTGAACAACACCATCGACTACCTTCACGTGAACGGTTGGAAAGGACAGGACAATATTTGCCAGTGAGTTTCGAATGAAAGCATAAAATACAGCATGCTATAAAAAATTACGAAATTTATGATTTGAAAAAGCAGATGTTTTTGGACCTTCGCATATTGGTACTAATACTATAGGGATAAGACGAGAATGAAGGATGTGCGAAACCGAATAATGTCCACTTTTTTGGACCGCGGGTTTTGTAACAAATAATTTTCGAGAAGTGGATATTATTGAATTTCCACATAGTAATATTGGTGTCGTCTTGATGAGTGAGGAACATAGAATAATGACAAGAGGCGAATAATGTACGAAATTTAATAATGAGCACTTGGTTTTCTTGAACCGCGGATTTGGTAACGATGGCAGCAATTTCCGGGTCAAGAGAAAGCTTTCCTGAATGAGGCTGTCGGTCTTCGATGAGGACAGGAATAGGGGAAGAAATTCAACGAGGAAAGTCCCCGAATAGGGAGTTTCTGAGCAGGAAACTCGGACCCGCCATCTTTGGATCGATCTCGCGCAAAATAAAACAAAGGAGAATCTGGCGCCAAAAGACAGCCTTCCTTCGAAAAGTCTCCAGGGAAAGGAAGGGTGCGGAAGTAAAAGTCCTAAACTATATACGAAAGTTTCGCAGGATAAGGGATAAGCTAAAGTCGAGAGGATAAATATGAATCTCGATTTGAGAGCAATGACCTGGCAACTTTTCCCCATCATCCCCTGGGCGTTGACCACCGCAATCGTCTGTCCTCGATTGTTCGCAAAAAATACACGGACAAACCGAAATTTTTTCTCTAACTAATCCTATGAAGGTCAATCCATCTTTAAAATCTCTCACTTCGTAAAGGAAAAATTGTTTTTAAATTTCTTTGGCAAAAAATTGATTTTGAACAAAAGCTTTTGGGTCTGAACTCTTTTTGACAGGGGACTTGAGATTTCCAGGATTTCGAAATCCTCGAAATGGCCGTTTGTGCCAGGCAAGTCCGCTGTTGCTCTCCTCTTTCCCGCTGACTGCCCGAGCATGGACCCAGACCAAATCAAGCGACATGCAATGAGACGAAATAGGACTTGCACCAGAACTGGAGATTTCGAAATACATAGTTTTTTAAAATGTAGTAAAAGATCCAGACTAAACTTCAAAGGGAAAAGACACAAGGGATAGATTTTTGGAGAAACATGAAGCGCGGGTAAATTCATATAGCGAAATGTAGCTTTGTTTAAAAGTGGAGATTACGAAACTCAGTTTTCAAGAGTAAAAGTCCGGATTAGATTTAAAGGAGATAATAAGAATATGGGATGAGTTTTAGATGAAGTAAAGGACCCAGGTAAATGTGTAAAAAATAAAACTTAATTCGGAAATGGAGGTTACGAAAGATGTGAAATTTTAAAACGGAAGGGTGAATCTAAATTAGTTTGGAAGGACGAATGAAACATCTAGGATAGATTTTTAGGAAAAGTAAAAATCGAAGTAAAATAAATCTATATAAGGTAATTCCATGTAAAAAAGAGAATACAACTCAATTCAGAAATGGAGATTACGAAAAAAGTAGAATTTCGAAAGAGGAGAAAAATTGAAGTCATTGGTGATTCTAGAACCAGAGATCTGGAAACTGGGATGAATTTTTCACAAATTTGTTTTCATGTCGGGAATTCATTTTTTCCAAAACTTAAACCAAATTTATCTTTCTACAATTAAAAATAAAATTATATTCTTGAGCGAAGTTAAAGTTTAAATGTTTTTTGACCAAAATTAAATTGTCTAAGATAAATTTTTAAAGATATAAAAGTGGTTTTCTAGTTGGCAAAAAGAACTTCATCAATGTCTCGGATCGAGCTCAAAGTGCGTCAACACGGAGGTCTTCGAAAGAGACCTTCATCTCAACAAAAGCGATGCCATGGGGTACCAAACGGACTATCACATAAAACAATATCACTGCACCGAGGGATACAACTGTGAGTCTTATCAAAAAAAAATAATCCTTATTCGATAAGAAAACAAACAAATAAAAAAAATCAATTTATTCTAGCTCTACACAACAGTTTCTTCTGCTTCATGAGGGTCTGGACCGTGCAGAGAGCAGAACTCGATGTCTGTCAGAACCTCACCGACCTCTCAAACCCCCAGGACTGCACTACAGTATCCAATTCCGCCACTTGCACAATCGAGCTTTTCACCCGAAATTGTGGAATGGCCATCAGGCACTTCATCTGCATGTCTGAGGATATCGAGATCAAGTGCAACACCCAATCTTGTCCCATGTCTGTGCCTCATTGTTGATTCATTTATTGGAATTAAAAGTATGCAAAAAATGCAAACCATATTTACAATATTTCTTTCGCAGGATTTTCCCTCTTCAATCACGCGTTACAAAAATAAGTTCACATTTCAACCTTCTCCGAGGTAGATTTTCCTGAAGTCGTTCGCTCCGAACCCGAGTTTGCATTTTGGACACTTCCTGTTTCTAGCTCTCACGAGATCTTCTATACACTGTATACAGAACACATGGCAACATTTCGTTATAATTCCGCTTTTGTCTCTCGTCAAACAATTCGAACAAGTCGTCAGCTCCTTCAATCTTTGAGTTTCTGCCTGAAGCATTTTTTCATAACTACCGTATTTCTCTATCTTCTCTCGTTCTTCTTGTTTGTTCTTTGCCTCAGCCAACTTATTTTCGGCATGTTTAAGTCGTTTTTCCATTTTCCTTTGAGCATCCGCCCTCACCGCCATTTTCTGAAAAGCCCAGAATTAAAAATTAGAAAACATTTTCTCCAAATCATCCTCGAAACAAGTTTCCAAACATTCAAGACTCAAAAACAAAAATTCTCTACTTTCTCTGAGTCATTTTAACAATCAGACATTTAAAAAAAATCCTACCGCTTCCAGTTCTCTCAATCTCTCTTCTTCCTTCTCTATCAAGAGATCCAATTCGATTCCTTTCGCCACAGCTTCATCAATTTCCAATTGAAGTTCTACATTCGCAAACTGCAGTTCTTCCAAAACCTCCTCACTGCATTCCCCAAACAATTTTTCCATCTCATCCTCTTCTCCATCCATTTTCCTAATCTGCTCCTCTACCTGTCCAAGTTCATCCAACTTTTTATCCACGTCCATCATGGTCTCTTTCCTTTCTTGTGCTTGCTTCTTCATCGTCGGCACTTCATTCAAAAAATCAGCAAACATCCTTGAATTTTTCTCCTCCTGCATCTTCTGCTGCTTCTCTATATTCGTCACCCAAGTCTGGACATCCTCGTATCTCGATCCTAGTTTTTCCTCACTGGCTTGGTGGCACTTTATCGCTTTCATCGCCAAGTTATCCAGCTCCCTCAACCTCTCCAGTTGATGTCTCGTAAACCTCACCCTCCTGTCTGCCTCGCTAGTGTAGAATTTCCTTTTATCATCAGGATTAGCTTCATCCAAAAACATCAAGGTTTCATTCATCTTCGTCACTTCCATATACAGCCTCTCGTTTTGTACATTTATGTCTTCCATGTGCTGTTCTCTTTCCTCCTCCGGTGTGTACATCAAATTTTCCAGATGTTCTTCAGCTCTAGTGTTTGCTTGATCCACAAGGAAATCAGAAGCATCTTCATTCACGTCCGTATAATTCTTCCTTATGTCCTTCAAGAGAGGTTCATGGAAGTCTATCCTTATGTGGTCCTCATAGTCCGCAGTACATTCATCCAATAACTCCTCTAGCTAAAATGAGTAAAAATAAAACTTAAAAAATAAACACCAACTTACTTGTTCAAGTTCCACCTCCTGTTTTTCACTTTTTTCAATATGCTTATTCATTTCCGTCTTCAGTTTCTCTCCATTTTCCACATGTTTCGTCACCGTCTCATTGAAAACCTCCACAGAATCTGGAAACGGAGGCAGAGCTTCTAGCTCTCTCGTCAATTCCGCGTTTTTCTGTTCCAGTAAATTTAACTCCTCTTTCTGATCCGCCAAAATTTGTTCGACTCTCGACTCAAACTCTTTTTCTTCCAAAGCCATGTGTTGTTCCAACTCCTTTGAAGTTTCAGAATACGCTTTCTCCAGCTCTCCCATCCTAGTGTATTCCCTTCTCAGGATCTTTATATCTAACGCTGTCTGGGAAATAGAGGCATCATTTATGGACGCTTCTGCAGTGTCGTTTCCGTCTTCTCTGATCCCTGTCAATTCCGCCTCCAACCTCTGTCTTTCTTTCTCCAACTCACTTCCTTGGTCTTTCACCCTTCTCAATTCCTCTTCCAATTCCTTCGTATGCCTCTGGGTCCCAATAATTTCATCTTTCAATCTATCTAGCTAAAAGATAAAAATTAGCAAGGGAATTAAAGGAATTAAAATTACGTATTCTTGTGGAATTTTGACAATTTGATTTCCTTGTTCGTCTACTCCTTTGTTTAAAATAAGTTGCTCCTTCCTGTACTTTTCCACTAAAGCCTTTATCCTGAAGATCTTCTTTTCCATCACGGAGACGTCCATGAAGCTGTCGTCGATGTACTCTTGCAAATCCAGCTTTTTGTCCTTGAACTTCTGCTGCTTTTTGAAAGCCTTGTGTTTTTCTTCATCACAAAAAAACTCCTGAACTCATTTTGTAAAATTATCCTTAAATTATATTAAAGAACTTACTTCCTTTGGATTTTTGTGTCTTACATAATCTTTGAACTTTGCTGGGTCTAGGAATTCTTTCGAAACGTCGCTTAACCTTTTTATTAACCTTTTGTATCCTTCGATCATCTCCCTCATGGAATCCAGGTTTTTCTCGTCCTTGAACCTGAATTTCGGGTACTTTTCCTGGAGTTGTCGGAATTTAGCCAGGTCGTTTTGGAATTGGAGATTGAGTTCATTGATTAACTTGATAACTTCCTCATCAGAAACTACTTCCGGAATCGTATCAGGAGGACAAAGATCCAGAATTGGTTGTACTGCAAAATTAGGATTGGTTTAGATATCTTCAAAAATCGACCTACGCCTCTCAGGATACTTGCGACCGAGATCATCCAAAACTTGACCAACTTCCGGCATGACTTTCCTGATGAAGGTCATCAACATCCGACATCTCTCCACCTTGGCGTCTTCCAGGGACTTGTGACAAGACTCCACGACGGCGAAGGCTTTGTCTATGGACTTTACGGACTTCTCTGTGTCTCGACTAGGGACCTTCAGCAGAAACTTCAAATCTGGTTCTGGTGGCGAACAAATATCTCCAAGTCCAACAATTTCGTAGAAAAAGCGTTCTTGATCATTTAACTGGAAACGTTTAAATGAAACAGATTCAGAAATCTACAATCTCTTACCGTTAGTAAAGCTGTTAGTGCAGCTGTCAGACGATTCCTGAGTTTTTCTGTTTCAAAAACTCGCTGTTTTAGATCCTCGTTGTACCTCTGAACTTCCCTCTGCTTCTTTGCGAACGGCCTTTTCAACGCTTTCCTAGCAGCCAAGACATCCGCGAGTGGAGGAACATTCTGGAAACATCCATATATCAGTAAGCAAAGAAATCTCATGTATTGATGAAACAAAGTTAATTTCATGTACTAGGAAACGAAAAAATCTATATATCGATGAAGTAAAGTAGATTTCATATATAAAAGGAGAAAATTCATTTGCCGATAAAGTTGGAACAGTATCACATATGGATGAAGTAAAACAAATCTCATATGTGAATAGAACTAGAATGAAACTAACCTTGAAGTTCCCGATAATCACGTTGACGGAGGGTCGAGTTTTTTTGTCTTCTTCGGGAGAATCGGCGACAGGAGTCTCGGTCTCGCTCTCATCTTCTTCTGTCGTGAACGCCGAGCTGTACTCTGAATCAGAGGAATCCGACTCAGACCCGGATTTCTCAAAATCCGATCTGTCGCTGTTATCGGACATTCGGGGGCTCCTGGAGGTTAGTTCCGAAAGCCCGGCAAATAAGCGGCAGAATTGGCCGACGTTCGCTCTGAGACCTTCGTTCCTCTTTTTGGCGTTAGTCGCGCTTTGAAAGGTTTACTTTCTAAATTCCAAAACTTTTTATCCTTCGAGTATCAGTAAATGAATGGGATTAAGCAAATCAGATTGTTTAAAATGCACAAGAATAAAAATGAAAAGTAAATCAGTTTTTAGTATTTGAAAGATACGAAAGCGAAACAAATCTCTTAAAGTAGTATGTTATTTTCCAACAGAAGTGATTCCCAAAGTTGTTTAAATTTCACTAAAATTATAAAGTTGCAAAAACTTCAATCTTTAGAAAGAAGTCTAATTTTTCAAAAGATTTTATGTTCTTAACTTTTTAAAGGAATTGTTTTTCGCAGACGCATTGGCGTTGTGTTCGGCGCCGATTTCGGGCATATCAAAAAATATGCTCAACTTTCTCATTTTCAAAAAGCTCACCTATTTTTTGTATTTCTTTCATATAAAATTTAAAAAAATAAAACTTTCTCCGGAATACCATATATTACACGGGTGTTTCTGAAACTATTTTATTTATTTGTTTGTATTTTTTATCTCACTATGGAAGTTTCTTCTTCGGAAAGAAAAATTCTGGAAAAACTTCCGAAGAAAATCAGACTGAATTTCGTGGATTTGTATAAGACGGAAATCATCGACAGGTTCTCTTTGGATCAAGATCATTGGCACTTTTTCGACGGGATCCTGGATTTTTCTGAAATTGAATCTTATATCGAAAAGAAAAAGGAAAATCCAGAAACCGCCGCCGCCAAGTTCTACGATGCCTTGTTTAACTCGACGAGGAACGAGGTTCTTTATTCAAAACTATTGGATTATTTCAAGGAAGGTGAGTAGATTTGCTTGGTCTTCGTATATAGATTTCCAATCTTCATGGATAAATTTCCCATATACAAATATTCCCTGTTGTTCTCATATATGAATTTTTGCTTCTATATGTGTTTCACATATGGGTTTTCTGTTTTATACGTTCCTTATGCATAGAAGTTCCTTTTCAGTAGACAACGAACTTTACTCAATTTTCTCGGTCGACGAATGGGGAAGAGAATCCTCCCATCTCTTCGTGAAGTTCCTGAATTCTATGGACACCTTGATACCTCACCTCGATCTCCAGAAAGTCGTGGATTATTTGAGCAAGTACTCTTTTGCTCTGAGACGGGAGTACAACCCGGTTCTTGAGAGATGGAAATCCGGGGAAATCTGTGAGTAATTTCGTAATCAAGATAAGAGCCCACATATGAGTCCTATTTTTTCCAGCCGAATATTACGCAAGGTCCCTGATAACCAGAACCATTTGCATCATGAACGACTCCAGCACCTACCATCTGATGTACGCCATTCTGAAATGCAGCGATGAAGCTAGACAAGCCGTCGAGAACATTTTCCCTGAATTCGAAATGTTTTACATCCGGAATATCTTCGAGGACCGTGACGGGATTTTCCATGTGGTAGATCAATTTGACAACTTGAAGGATGCTATTAACAGGATTATGGATCCAGACATAGAGAGTCCTTATGCAGTGAATGTATTATTCGACTATATTCCTCGATATCACATCGCTCCACTTTTCAACAGAGTAACTAAAAGTTGGTTTTTACTAGTGGATTTATTTTTGTTCCGATGATTCTGTTTAACTTTTTCTACTTTAGATCCTCCGTTGAATCTCCGAAAATACCAGTACGAACTCGCCGAAGCGGCTATAGACGGGAAAAATACAGTTATCTGTGCTCCTACGGGTTCCGGAAAAACCATCGTCGCTGTTTATATCATCAGAGACCATATCATCCAGATGAGGAAAAACGGGAAGCATCCGAAAATCGCCTTCATAGTTCC
>VOSG01000168.1:19853-61173 GCA_009761265.1 Halicephalobus sp. NKZ332
GATTTTGATATAATTAACTTTAAAGAATTCGTTTCAGCAACACCGCTAATTCTGAAGAACATTCCCCAGAAGATAATGACTTCATTCCTTTGAAAAATTTCACTTTGATTATTCTCGACGAAGCTAATCATACTGGAAAAAGCCATCCTTTCAACGGTAACATTGGTATGCTAAAGAAATATACATTAATTTTTGCAGAATTGATGGATATATTTCGACACGAAAAATATGGAGAAGAAAATACTCAAGTCCAGAAATTACCTCAGGTCGTTTCCATGACGGCTTCTTTGGGAACTTCGAAAACTGAAGATATCGAGGGAATTAAGAAACATATAATCGACATTTGTGCTAATATGGATTCGGAAGTGATTTCGAGGACGGTCAAGAACTTGGATGAACTCAGGGAGTTCACTTCGGAAACTGAGGAAGAGATAATTTCTGTCCCTAAAAATGAAGAAGAATTAAAAACATTCAGGAATCACTTGATGGACCTCGTTCATTACATTGAAAAAGAACTTAAAGAAATCCCGGAAATTTCAGAAAGATATGAAGAATTATTTTCGAATTACTGTGATATTTCGTTGATGAGTTACATTAATTGGATCAGTAACTGTTCCGAAAACATCCTTCCAAAATTTAATCTTCCTTCGATTTCTATGAAAAATGCAAGATTTTTCTTCCGAGTTTTGGAGGTTGTCTTTTGGACCTTGAAATGTTCCGTGATCTTCCCCACGAAAAATGCAGTGGAATTTTACCTTCGAGGATTGGGTAACTTGGATGGTGATGTTCATGAAAGAAGAGTTTACGAAACCGTGGATACAGTATGGAAAATGGAAGAAAAGAAACCTCTGATTTTTAAGAAATTAATCGAAATTATAGAAGATCAATTTGAAAAAGATCCGGAAAGTAGAGTTATGATTTTCATGGGACAGAAAGTATACTGTAAGATGGCTGTAGAATGTATTGCTGCAAGTACGAAAAAAGAAGTGTCGTATATTACTGGAGTTAATTCCGCAAGGAATGACTTTGGACAGAATATTATTGAACAAGAAAAAGCTCTGGAGGATTTCAAATCCGGAAAAACGAAGATTCTCTGTGGGACTACTGTAGCAGATGAAGGCTTGGATATTGTGGAGTGCAATTTAATAATTAAATATGACCTCGTAACAGACGAAATCGCCCATGTCCAAAGAAAAGGAAGAGCAAGAAGGAAAAAAAGTAGATGTTTGTTTTTAACAAGTAACCCCAGTAATGAAGAAAAGGAGAAACTGAACAAAAAATTAATCGAAAAGATGACAATTGCTCTTGATGATTTTTCGAAAATGTCTGAACAAGAAGTTTCTTCCATGATCAAGAGAAGGATTCGGGAGGTTAATGCGAAGAGGATAGAGAAATGGGAAAAAAAGAAAATTTTGAAAGAGAAATTGGCTCCGCAAAATGATGCTTACCATATCCTGTGCAAGTAAGTTTTGAAAAGTTTGTGTTTTATTAACTTCACAATAATTAAAACTTCCGAAAATTTGATTCGAGATATTTTGAAAGAGTTAGTTATTTTTTAACATGACTTTTTTCAGAGATTGTGGTACGTGCGTCACGAACAGCGAATTTATCAAATCACTTTGTGGGAATTTCGTGGTTGCTGATCCAGATATTTGGAAAAAAGTGAATGTAAGAGAATTAAGTGAAAAGGAGAAAGACTATTTCGAAAGAAAGGTTGGGATTCTAGGGAATGTAAGTCTTAATATAGCTTTACAACAGTTAGATCATATTAATATATCTTCAATGCAAATACATTAAATTTTAGATCGAGTGCAAAATGATATTAAGGGATAGAGAATGCACTCATATATTAGGAAAGTTCATATCTTATAAAGGAGTTATTCTTCCCATGATATCACCAAAGAAGGTTGTTTTTGTTCTCAAAACAGATCATCTGAATCCTTTGAAGAAATATACTTTCAAGCAATGGAAAAAGATAACTGAAGAATTATTTTTCCCAGCTCCGTTTAAAGAATTTGAGAAGATGGCAAAAGCAGAAGGAAAGCCGGATGAATTTTTGAAAAAAAATTTGGATGTTAATTTTGATGAATTTTTTGGAAACGAAACGATGGAAGATTTGTGATTGTGAACTTTTGAAAAATATTCACTTTGAAATTAGTGAAAGATTGAATATCAGTTTTATACTGTTTAATACCTTTTTTATTTCTAGATGAAGATTCTGGAAAACCTTGATGAAAATTATTTGAATTTTTGGTTAATTTTCAGATGGATGAGAGAATATCCTCGGAAGAACGTTGCTCGATGGAAGAAGAAGCGATAGAAGGTGACGATGAACAAGAAATGGAAGAAGAAAGAGAAAGCAATGAATCAGAAGACGGATATAGATCTAGTGAGTCTGTGGACTATGTGGGACTAGCGAAAACGATAGCGGCGAATGTGAAGGAAAAAGTGGAATCAGATCCTGAAGAAGAAGAAATATCGAATTTCGAGGATTTTGAGGAACTGACTGCCGAACTTTATTCTGGTTCTGATTCTGACAGTACTCTTGAAGGTAATGAAGAAGAAGATTATTTTAATGATGAGTCTGAAGCCATTGACAAGGTGGAAAGACTGACTCCAGAAGGAAGAAAAATGGTCGAAAATGAAGTAGAAAAAAAGTCAGAAAACGTCGAAAAAGAAAAATTTAAAGATTCAACGGCTTTTTGGGAGCACATTGATG
Source organism: Halicephalobus sp. NKZ332 (assembly GCA_009761265.1). NCBI lineage: Eukaryota > Metazoa > Nematoda > Chromadorea > Rhabditida > Panagrolaimidae > Halicephalobus > Halicephalobus sp. NKZ332. Next base: position 22,573 of record VOSG01000168.1, read on the forward strand.
GATTATTTAAAGATTGGAAATCAGGGAAAATGGAATATGAAACATACTATGAGGAACTGGTCGAGAATTTCACTTGGGCAGAGAAATGGATTTCTGATTTTGACCCGATTTCTTATAGGAGAAAAGTTGAGGAAGTGATTTCGAAGGAAAAACCGCTTTTCCCGTCGAAAAAATTCTTGGACAGTTTTTACAAAACTTACAATTATGAGAAAACAATTAAACATGAATTGGTAAATCCCAGATTGCTCCCTCAAATAGATAGGTTGAGTCCCAAAAAAAGAGGTACCATCAAGGACTACGTTGTGGTTAAAGGTAAGTGGAAAATTGAATAATCATAGTAGGGGAAGAATAACATTGGGGTTCATCCTCCTTTCGCCGAAATAAAGGATATTTTCGTGAAAAAATCCCTTCTTCTTTTGGTGGAATAAATATCCATTCTTGTCCCTCCAAAATACATTAGTGTTAAAATAAGATAAAAACAAATTTCAGGAGATATTGTCGGAGTAAAAAGTAGGAGAACTTGTCTTCCGACTTTTGCTCAGATAGAAAATATCTATGTCGATGAAAACACAAAACAATATGCCAGCTTGATCTGGCTGAGAAGGAAGACTGAGGATGACGATACGAGAGTCCAGGATCGAGGGAAAATGGTGAATTTATTTTTGTTAATTAAGATATTTTAAAAATAATTTTCAACTCGCACTGGCCCGATTTTCAGGAAGAAAGCCTTTGTCGCGCGCTTTTCGAGTCTATAAATTAACAAACTTGTTTATATTTTTTAAAGTTTACTTTAGGTCCCTTGTTCCGTTGTACCTTAAATACCCCTTAATATCGTTCTGTTTAATATTTCGAGGCCTCATTAAAGCGCGAAGTTGAAGGTCTTACCATGTTTGATGTTAACTTTTGAAATTATCTCGAGATTGCTGAAGGTGGTGATGAAAACTCTTTGAATTTTGTTAATTGTTGAGATTGAAAGTACCCTAATGAGTTTGAGGATTTTTTATGTAGTTTGAGATAAGAAAAGTTTAAGAATATGAGGAAAATCTAAATTTAGTAGTCTATATATCGATGCAGTTTTATAATTAAACTTTAAAAAATTATGAGTTGATAAATTGTTGGGAAATAATCTCGGGGAAATTAATAATAGTTTCACATTTTCAGTTGTCTTTTGATGACACCTCATTCGACCCGAAAAATTTCGAAAGAGCTTTCTGCGACGAAAAATTACATCCCCTGGAGAATCTGACTTTCGAGTGTCACAGACCGAAACTTCTGGAATTCCAAGATGAACCCACTGTCCAGAAACTTGTTTTCAAACAGGTAAAGTAGTAAGATTTTTAGTTTTTAATTTCCCTCGATTTTCAGTATCGAAAAGTCTTGAAAAAGAATATAAAATTCTTGAATTCCAAGAGAAGGAGAGACTTGGAAGCCAGAAGACCGGAAGAGGAGCTCACGAGGGTTCCTAGAAAACCATGTAAATTCTGGATCGAAAAACGAGAAGCATTTACGAGGAATAAGTCTGGATTCTTGGTCGTGAAGCAGGTTCTTCGAGCAGGGAAACAAACCAAAGATGCCATTGCTTAATTTCATTCCTAAATAAAAATAACTTCTTTAAGAATGTATTTATATATGTATGCATTAATATCATCGGTTTCTATCCAATGACTATTTACATTTTTCTAGTTATTTTTAAAGGAATGTTTATATTTTAGATAATTTTAGATATTGAAAGATGTTCAACTTTAAGCAGGGTAAGCTTTTTAGTATTCTAAATGGGTTTCTTTAAAACTGATTTCAGGCTCGCAGAATTACTGCAACGAATATCCCCAACAACCGATGTCGATGTCGTTGGATATTCCTCAATCACCACTGACGAACCCTCATGATGAAGAGGAACCTTCGAATTCATTCACAGAACCGAGGCAAGCGTTGGTTCCGCAAAATATGCAATCAACGATCCCTCTTTATGTTGCTCAAACTCCGAAGTCGACAAGTAACGTTCCGGCTCCGATTATCCAGAATATTGTTTCTACGTGCACAGTTGGTGAGTTTTTTCTGAACGTCATTTTACTTTTGGTGGAATAAGAACAAGTGTCAGCCTTATTTTTTAGTTAAAGTAGACTATTTTAATGAAATTGTTTGTAGGGACAACTCTTGACCTGAAAAAGATAGCAATGCACGCCAGGAATGCAGAATACAATCCAAAGAGATTCAGTGCCGTCGTGATGAGGATCCGGGAACCCCGTACCACTGCATTGATTTTCAACAGTGGCAAAATGGTAATCACAGGTGCTAAGTCGGAAGATGATAGTAGATTGGCAGCGAGGAAGTACGCAAGAATTATTCAAAAACTCGGATTCAATGTTCGTTTTTCTGAATTCAAAATCCAGAACCTCGTTGGATCCGTGGACGTTCACTTCGCAATCCATCTGGAAGGACTCTGTGTCAGTCATACGCAATTCAGCAGCTACGAACCAGAACTCTTTCCTGGGCTGATTTACAGAATGGTAAAACCTAGAGTCGTGCTTCTGATCTTCGTCTCAGGAAAAATAGTGATTACAGGAGCAAAGACAAGAGAAGCGATTTCGGAAGCTTTCAATCAAATTTATCCAATTGTTCGTTCATTTAAAAAGTAGATATTTTTGGATCTCAAATTTTGTACGTTTCTTGTTGATTGTTATGAACTTGGATTTTGATCTTAAGATAAAAGAAAATCCGACATTCTCACATTTTTTGATATCGAAGAAGATCGGCAAGACAAAGGACAGGGTAATTTTGAGATTAGAGTGTAAAAGTTACAAATCGGAAGTTTGAAAATAATTGAGATCGGATTTGGATATGGTGATTTCAGTTCCCGCGTAAACAGAAAGTTCTTCATCTTGGGAAAGTATGGAGTTTAAGTTCAAATCCTCGCGTAGATGTCAAAACGGAGTTTTTGTCCTGAGAAAATATGTTTGCATTTCTGTTTCAAATATTATCTAAATTCCTAGGAAAATAAATAATTGTTTGGGGAAACATTCAAAATTTGATCCCCAGAAAATTCTCCGGCCTATGAAAACTGATTCCATTTTCGGATGATCTCGGAGAGCTTTGAAGCAAACACGGGCACCTGTTTCAGTTTTTCTCATTTTTCAAACTCGATCTTTTTTCTTTTTTCTCTTAATTTTCTTAACTTTCTTCATGTTTTTCGTTTCCTTATTTTTCCCATTTCTTAAAGTTCTTTTTTTTCTCATTTTTCAAATTCGATCTCTTGAAAACAATAATTTCCTCCAAAGATTTTCTTTATCCAAAAACAATGAACAAATTCAAAACAAAATTAGGAGTAGTCTTGGAGGAGGTACTTGGAGTTGCTAAAAATGCCCTTCCCAATTTTACCCTCTCGCGAAGATCTCGAAGCCTGTCCGATTCGGTCGTTAGTTCTGTTTTTGACGGTTATTGTCCCAAAAAAGTTCTGAATATTCTTGACTTTTTTATTATCATTGTCTGATTTTTATAAATTTTAATTAAGGTAAGTGAGAAAATTATTATAGAGATACAAATTTAGCATCCGAAGTTGCCTCGGAAATTTCTGAATGTCCATAATTTTTTTTATCATTACTTGATTTTCATAAAACTTAACTTTTAATTTAATAAAACTAGCTTAAAAAACTACTGCAAAGACAATCATTTTCGCCTTAAGGGAAATTGTACTAGAGTTTATGATTAATCTTTATCCAAGGTTCTTCTATGAAAATTATATTTTATCTTAATCCGTTTGTCTGAGTAAGAAAATTATCTCCCGATACAATAGATCTCATAAGGAAAGTTACTTGTAAATATTGGTCTCATAACGAAGATTATTTTTTTAAACCATTTGATCTTGTTATGAAACGTCCTTTTGAAATGATTAGTCTTGTGATGGTAATTTTAAAAACTTAATTTGGTTTTTTGTTTAGATTTCTGTTCCTTGTGTAATTGGCCATAACCTAATTAGTAATTTCCTGTTTTAGAACCTTCTGAGGCAGGTAGGGAGTATGTGGAGGCGGGGTTTGTCTACCAAAAATTAAAAGTACGAAGCATTCTTTTTGTTTTTTTTTATCTTTTAAATGTTTTTACTTTTTTATATTCCAATTTTTTCCCATATTTCTCAGATTAAAGAATTGTTTTTTTAACTTTTTATACTCTTTCGTGCTGTCAGAAAAGTTGGAGTTAATTTTTTTCAAATACCAAGAACAAAATAAATACGAATCTCATTTAAGGGTGCGACTCCAAGAGGGTGGGGGTACATAGGGGTCATTAGCTTCTATTCTTTCAAATTCTGGAAAATAATGATTTTTAATTTAAAAATCTTAAAGGTGGAAAGATTAATCTTATTTTTATTTAAAAAAGGCATTTTTGATAGACTACGAGAAAAATACCTTTTTTAGAGGAAAAATAAAATTAACAATTTTCCCATCTTGTTTTCACCTCCTAATGACCTCTCCTAAGTTCCTCAAACAAATTGACCAAGTTCAAAGACGGTAATCTGACAGACTCGATTGACTCTTTCGTCGACAGTTCGCGCGGGGCTCTTTTGTACTCGGGTAGTCGGGTACTCGGTCATTGTCTCTATTTTCCAATTGGCTGTCCTTTGCCACTTTCCTCTTTTCAATAAAAAACCCTCATTGTCATCATGCAATTTTTCAGATTTAATATCCTTATGCACTTTTAATGCTACAATAAATGGTATTCGTATGGTACGTCGTATAGGTCCACTTCAAATACACTTCCACATAGACAAACTAACCAACCAGATTTCTGGAAGAATGTCCTCCCAAAATATGGATCCCATTGATAACATGTAATTTTCCAAATTAATTCAGATCGATTTTCGTATTTTTCCAAAGATTGATTGATCTTCGCGCGATATTTTTCTTCTTTAATTGATCAACTGGTGATATATGACGCCGATGAATCTGAATGATGGTTTTTAATTTTGCAAAATCAATTTTTATTATTTTTCAATAGTGTTGATTGACCATCAAATAGACCCAGAGTAATAAACGTGATTTTTATTATTTTCCAAAATCAGTTTTTATTACTTCTTAAATGGTGTTGATTAACCATTAAATGGAGTCGGAGTAATAAACATGCTTTCCTATTTCGGAAAATCGACTTTTGTTATTTTGAAACAGTGTTACTTGACTGTCAAATATCTTTCGAGTGGTGAACGTGGTTTTCCATCTTCTAAAATTAATTTTTATTTTCCTAAAATCGATTTTTATTATTTTCCAATAGTGTTGATTGACCATCAAATAGAGTCGGAGTAATAAACGTGATTGCTTGTAAATACTCTGAGCGATCGTAAAAGCACTTATTGGACGGTTGATGAGACCTTTTATTTCATCTGGTCTTTTTGCTTTTTGGCCAATTGGGATTTGATTAAATTGCTGTGGACTTTATAAGGGATATGAGGGATTAAGCCCTCTTCCAAGGGAAATCGCTGTGGGACCAGTTAGTTCAGACAATTAAGAAAGTTTTGTTTTAAAAAATTATTGGATTTAATTTTGTAAATTGTCTTTTAAAAACCAACTTCTATGAATTTTATTTCAAAGGAATAAAAAGATTTTTGTAATCTTCCTTTAAGAAATAAAAGTTGTAGAATTAAACTTTTATATATTCGAAAAGTTGAGTTTTAATATACTTTATTTTAAGAATTAAAAAACTAAACGTTTGTAAATATTTTAAAAAAATTCGCTTTGGGATAAGTTTTACGATTTCAAGGAAAACAGTAGTTAATCTTTCTTTCACGATTCCGTCCGAAGCTTATGAAATTGCTATCACTTTGTCTCGAGAAACGGCCTTTGCTCGATGTTCTTTGGAACCTTTCTTCAGGATCTAGTCTGGATATTCTTTCTTGGTCTCAACACGAGAATCCAAAATTTTAAGATATTTTTATTTATCCAATTTTCATCCAAAATATTCTCTACAAGACCCTATTTTTTACATTTCTCTTCTCGGGTCTCACGATGAAAATCAGTAAACATGGGAAATAAATTATTTTCTCTGTAGTAGATTTACCGACTCTACTCATCTGTCTTGAACTCCTTCCTAATCCATTTGAATTTACTCCGCGATTCATCATTTTTCTTAAAGTGGAATTTCTGGTGTCAAAGAAAATGTAAAAAATGATTTGTTACCGAGATTGATAGGATCGATTTGATCTAATTATTATTAATTTTAAAAATGCAAAAACCGTCGAAAATTAATTGTTGATTTGATTTAGTTGTTACTATTTTAGGGAGTCTAAGAAGTCATTGAAATTAATATGATTGATTTTTTTCGTAATATTTGTTGATTTTAAAGTTGTAGAATCTATTATCGGAATTAAAATGACCGAGTTTGCAATGTTTTTCAATGTTAAAATCATAAATATCACTTGTTTCGAGATCGCTGTAATTTCCTCGATATAATTGCTACTGATTTCAGATGACTACGTCACTACTCGACTTCTTACCCGATGTTGTTGTTCTCCAGATAGCAGAGGAGTTGAATTTTGAAGCTAAGATAAATTTTATGGTTCGTTCTTTATTTTCTTTCAAATAACGTTTGCCTTCCGTTTATGGCCTCTTTTACAGTCTATTTCGGCCATATCAAAATGGTGCGCAAAACATTATTTCCACGATAGGGAAATAATCTTTACTAGCGATGAAGTGATTACTCAAAAAAATTTTGACAAGGAAATGATCATTTTAACATTTTTCTTTAAAATACAAGGATTTTGATTGTGAAATTTAAATTTATTTTTAAATCAGTTTTTATCTTGAAAAATACAATCCACAAACCGTCATGGGATATGCATTTTGCGAGCTATCTTTTTGAAGAACAATAAGGTATTTCAGTACAAAAGATCACTTCTAACGAAATAGATCGTAAAAATAAATCGGTACTTAATTTTTATGAAGTTTTTACAAGCACAGGCTGCCACGAGTCCTGCACATTGCGAGATACAGACTGATTTTAATCGAACTTAATTCCAGAATTCTAATGACCGTGTAAAAAAAATAGTCTCCACAACTTTCCGAAAATTCAGTTCAGTTCAGGTGGGTTTTATCTTACTGTAACTTGAATCTCTATTTATCTTACTATAATCCAAACACTCTTCAGATCAGCGATGAACCTTTCGACAGTTTCCTCAAAACAGAAGCCAGACAACTTCCGAATGGAATTTTTTCCCCAGAAAAAAAGCTATATTTCGAGCCATCTCAGGTGGAAACTGTATTCGAACTTTGTGTGAACTTACGGTCAATAGTTCTCGCTGTAAAAATCTCGGGATCAAAGACAGGAAATGGAGAGCTTAATCCGACAAATGCCTGTCCGATGTTCGGTAATCTCTTGTTTTCCATTTTTTGCCAAGGTGGGAGATGCGCGTCTGGCGCCACTTGGACCTTTCGCAACAGGTGAAAAAGCGGCTTTTCTTTGAGATTTATGAAATCCATCAAGTCCTCGAGTTCGCACTTGAGTGTACTGAGAACTTTCGAATTAATTTGTCGGAAATAATTTATGAAAAGGGACCCATCAAAAGCGCAAAAAATAAACAAACAAAATTGGTGATCTCAAAGAACATTTCGGTCCTAGAATATAATTTAGTGTTTAGAAGTTGCATAGGTCCTGACGCGAAATTTACAGTAAACCAAGATTTTAAAAACTTCTTCCCAGGACTAATTTTTCTTTTTTAGCGACATCGCTATATGCCCGGGGCGGATTCATTTCAAAGTTCTTTGAATATGTTCCGAATTGCATTTATCAGAACCTAGAATCGGTCTGTTTGAACGTGGATCTCTCCGTAGAATCTTTCTCGAAGTTGTCCGTTCCCTGTCCAACAGAAGATCTCCGATTTGCCCTCCATTGCCTAGCGGATAAACATTTTCAAACCTTTATCCAAATAGGATTCTGTGCCAGCGAAATAAGCGAAGAAGACAATGAAACAAACTGCATGTTGCTCGCAGCAATGCACACCATTGCTTATGAAATGAAGTATTACGACTGTAGTGCCGAAGTCGACGTAGGGGAGGATGAATGTAAGTCCAAATTTTAATATAAGTAGAGTTATGTTTTAAACCTAGTATTTATTTAACTTTTTTAGATTACTGTGATCTTACTGTAGAAAAAGGGAACATGGAGTACTCTTTCGCCTTCTTTTACTACAACCCCCACTTCTGCGAACCAGGGACCTCTTCCGTCAACTCGTCTCTGAACAACATCGAAATCCTTGAAGAAAATGTTCCAGAAATGGAGCTGCAATACGACAAGGTTGTCGGCGAACAACTCGAAGAAGACTTTGGAGAAAATAGTTTCGAAACAAGTAGAAAAATTAATGACACAGACTACTCTTCTTCTGTCTCCATAATTTGATCTTTGGACTTCTTTCAAAAGATATAAACAGGTATTTGTATTTTTTTATTTTGTTGGAAAATAAATATTTCAATAAATCAATTTTTGTGAGCCCTGAGTTACAGCAAGAACGTCTCTTAGAGCTGACGGTAGGCGTAGCAAGAAACAGTTTCCTTTGTATGTTGGCAGAAGAGTTCGGTGTTTGTTACTGTAAAAATATAAGGATAAATTTCATAAATCTTAATTTCGAAATTACCGTAAGAGAAATCTTGGGAACTGCAGATGACGTCGAAACGACCTCCGAACTTGGCTTCAGCAGCGAGTTGGATGAGGCGCTTGGAAGAGTTGAGGTCTTCATCGATGTTCTGAAAAATTGAATTAAATACAGGAGATTTTAAGATTCCACAAAAAGTTCGAAATTTGTAAAATAAGTTTGACATCCAGAACTTTTCGTTAACAACTTTGAAAAACACTTTGAGTTTTCGATAAATACTAACTTGTAAACTATTAAGAACATTTAATTAAGAAATTTCATACCTCGGTGATGATTTTTCTCAGATCTTCGCTGTTGCATTCCTCATCATCGGTCAAATTCAACTGCTTGATGTCGACAGGTTCAGCGACTTCTCCAGGAGTGGGGGCTGAAGTAGTGGAGCTTGGTTTGCTGTCGGAATCCTCCTCTTCTACTTCGCGAAGAGTTTCACCAGCAGCAGCGGGTTGTTCGTATTGCAGGGAGGAAGGCTGGACTTCGTAGGAAGGGCCTTGGGGAGCTGGTGGAGGGGGGACATTAAATGAGGGTTGGGCATAGGATCCTCCTTGGGGTTGAGGGACGAATTGGGGTTGAGGAGCAACCTGAGGTTGAGGGGCGAACTGGGGCTGAGGGGCTTGAGCGTATGATCCTCCTTGTGAGGGGATCAATGGGACAGGGGCAGGAGCAGAGTAGGATTGTTGAGGGTAGGCGGCAGGAGCGGGGTAGGCAGGGGCTGCGAAACCTCCTCCACAAGCGGGAGCTAATACGGGAGCACAGGCGGGGGCTGCCACGGGGGCACAGGCAGGGCGAGCGGAACATCCGCAGGAAGAACCTCCGAAAAGGAAAGATGAAGAAGGCATGGCTAAGGAGAGGACGAGAAGGGATGCAATAAATCTGGCCATTTCTGCTAAAAATCCCAAATTATCTTTCCTATAGAAATTCGAACTAAACACAAAAACGAAGAAATTGTAATATCTTAGCACGGAAATGTTTCTCCTTTCATGGTTCTAAGAAAATCCACTTTTCTACCACGAAAATCCTCTGTTGAGATCTTGGGAAAGTCCACGTTCTCGCAACGAAACTTCTCCCTCCAAGACCAAGAACAAACTCAAAGTGTTCTATTATGAAGAACTTAGTTCAAAGTCTATTTTATTTAAACATTTGAGCCGCAATTTCTCGGGGTGCTCAGAAACAATGACGGGAAAGATTTTTAAGCGTGCTCTGAAGATTGGGGTCACTCCATACCCTGAGGGCTGGAAAGCTGCCCTTCCCTTTTTGATCACTTTCTCTTTAATTCACCCGATACGGAAACTTGAATCCATGGTCCGCCTAATTTTTTCGACTTTTCCTGTTCAGTAGAAATTGCCTCAGGCAAATGTCATCAAGATCAGCTTTATTTCTAACAAGTTTGAGATCGATTAATCTTTCAAGCAGAGCACCGTCTTAAAAAAATCAAAGAAAGCACTTTGAAGCTAAATTTTTTCGTCTTGAGACCTAAGCTACCAAATTGCACATTTCTTTTCTGGGTTCATGGGAGTTCCTTTGGCACATCCGAAAGCTTCCGAGAATTCTGGTCGATTCCGGAGAGGGATCGTGGCTCGGAACCTTCCCGGAGCGTGGACATCAGTGTTGATGAGCTGAACAATATGTTGTGGTCTCATCACAGAACACCAGTTCTGAAAAACGTTTTTTAATTTCAAAAATCCTAAAAACCTCAAAATCTCAAAAATTTTAAAAATGATATAAAACCTTGTGAGATTTTCTCAATGGAAACTCTAAGTATTTTTTTGAAAAATTTAAGATTCATAATTTCTTGTCAAATTGACGAAATTTTGCAAGTACTGCATTTATAGAAGTTGGAATTAACTTGTGCTTTGAAGTTTCCTCCACACAAATATCCAGGATTTTGGTGATGATTAAAAATCGTGTTTTCAGAATATTTTAAGAGTACATGTTGGATTCAGATTCTGAGAAGTATCGAAAATCTAGTTTTTCAGCAAAACACGTTTTTTGACACTATTACAAGTGACTTGAGAAAGGTCGAGATCGTCGGGATTACTTTTCTAAACTTGATTCTGGAAAAATCACAACGGAAACGAAGCGGAATCCAATTAATCAAAGGAGATTTACTTCAAGTTTTTTGAGCTTTGAAGAAAAGTCAATTTTTGGAATTGAGTGAATATTTTTAAAATGCTTCGGAATCCGGCGAAAGTTTCCAGAATCAGAATTTCAGGAAGTTTCGTAAAAATGACTATTCTCACTTTTTATGAAAGTGGTTTTTTGTATAGAACAATTCATCTGGATTTTTCTCCATACAATTCTATTCACATGAAAACAACTTATATGAATAGCTTCTTATGAAAAGATCTTCATTTGAAACATTCCAGACTGATTCCGCTTCCCATACAAAACTATCTACATAGACCTTAATCTTCCTACTTCTTCTCTTTCAAAATTAACTCTCATCCCCCGTTAACCCAAATCTTGATCCCCACTTACATTAGCGTAAGCAATGAAGAAAACTTGATCAGCAGTAAAATTTTGGAATCCAGGCAGCGCTGGTTCCTGGAAGCCGGAATTTTCCTGATTCCATGATTTGTAGGCCTGAAATTTTCACTAATAAAAGTCACAAAGATCATCGACAGACCCTGAAGGAAGTCTTCAATCCCGCATTGTCAGCAATATTTTCTCCCAAACTAAGTCTGCCATTCAACGTCTGTCCTCCTGCTTCCCGTATTTTTTCTGCTTGATATTGTTGCACAAAACATTCTGCTTTGTCGTAGAATTTCTCTGCCGTGTTCACATCCCACCAATCATGCAAGTTACCGTACTCGTCGTATCTCCCTCCCTGGTCGTCGAAAGCGTGAGAGACTTCATGGGAGATGATGACTCCTATCATCGAGTAGAGGACGTAATTGGGGACTCCAGTCGACAAAAACGGGAACTGCATGATGCCTGCAGGGAAGATCATTTCGTTGCTGGAGGGGGAGTAGAAGGCATCCACTTGAGCAGGACTCTGGTACCAAAATGACCGATCCACGGGTTGTTTGAATCTGGCGAGTTCCTCTGTCGTTCTAGAGAGTTTGACTCTGATCGTCAGGGCAAGGAGAGATTCTGTTTTTGTCGTGGGTTTCTGGAACGGAAAATCTTCAATTTTCAACCAAAAACATTTAGAATCTATCCCCAAGTCGCAACATAACAGTTTCCCACGAATCCTCACGTTGCAAGCTATGGATTTTGATATCTATAAGTCAAAAACTTACGAATCCCCAACTCTGTTCCATCCAAGTGTCGTTGAATATCTGTGGTGGATACCCACTTTTGTAGTCAATAGCATGAGCTTTTTCTATCGCCCTTTGTCTCGTCGCAGAGTCCATCCAATCGAGTTCATTAAGTTGATCAATAAATGTGTCTTTTAAATACTTTGTCATTTCTATCATTTTAGGCATGGCAAATTTTTCACTGAAGTAGTTCTCAACAAAAAGCTTTCCAACAGGCATATCGATGAGCATGCAACTGAGGGTGACACAGTCTTCCCATCGATCCGGGATAGGGACGTTGAACATGCCTGTTTGATTTGCTTTGAACTCATAAAAAGGATCCCTGTCTTTCGGGGGAAGGAAGGCAGAGAACCCCTGGACGATCCTCCAGCACACATAGTTAGCAATCGCTCTTTTCGTCGAGGATTTCAAAACATGTTGAATGCCTTTGAAGTAATCCAGTTCTCTTATGATTACTGTGTCGTTGGGAGAGATGTTGACGATGCCGTCGAAAACTCTTTCGATGAAGCTTTCAAAGTCGACAAAAGGAAACTGTTGCTTAAGTTGCCACAGTTGGAAGGGGTTGTTGGAGCGATCCGGGTCTCTCCTTACAGTATCGTCAGAAGAAAAGTCAACGAGTTTCACCTCGAGTTCCGCCGCCTCTAACATCTCCGCTCTGGCGTCTTCCTCCTTTGCTCCGAGACGAATCGCTGTTTGGATCATGAGTTCTGTGTAGTTCTGGACCATCGAGTCATTTATCCCTCCCATGTAAGGCCATCTTGATCCTATTCCGAACTTCGGTTGATCCAGTTCAAGAACAGTTTTGCTCGAATTGTTAGGATCATGTGATACAGTAAGTTCAAAAATAATCGCTGTTACTCCAGTCTTGTTCAGAACCACTGCAATGTACTCTTCCCAATTCATCTCGAATTCGTGCCAATTTCTTCCTTCCAAAACTGGCCATCCTCCGACTTTCCGAAGAAGGGATCTCAACGAAGGCTTGCCGTTTTCGACAAGAGCATCTTCGTCGAGACATTTCGCATAATAATCTTTCGCAAGTTTGTCCCATGGTTTGTCTTCTTTCTTTGGAGATTCTTCTAGAAGTTTCTTTATCTGCTTATGGAGCAAAGTTTGAGTGTCGATGATCGTGTGACGGAGGGGTTTGTTGGGTGGCAGTTCTCTGGTCAGGGGGTAGTTGCCGCAGGCGTATTCGTAGAAATCCACACAAGGATCTGCCTAGAATTATAAAAATTTTAAAATGCTTTTCTAGTCCCACTAAGGAAATAAAAGAACTATTTTTTATGACACTCCAAAGAAAATTCTTCTTAATTAAATATTTCTTTATTTTGAAAAGAGACCTACTTTTTCATTCATGTTGCCGGCGAAAAAAGCAGCGATATTAGCACATTCCTTCGAGGTACACACCAATCCGTCAAAATTTTCCGCAGAAGGATCGTATCCGACAGACCCGTTTCGATGAGAAAAAAATGGATTCTTCTGTTTCCAAGCTTGGATTCCTTCTCGGAAAATATGATATCCATCCAAGTAGAACAGCCAAAATGAACAAATTCCACCAAGTAAAATTAACAAAAAAGTAGAAAAAATCAATAAAAATAATTCCAATTTTGACATTGAAGAAATACAGGACCTGAAAGTTTCTTTTATTGATTAAGATTATTTTAATTCTACTTTTTATTTGCCCATGATTCTTGGGCAGAATCTGAGGTAGATTTCATTTTTCAACAAAGATCCGTGTTCATTTTTGAAGCCGAATGAAATTAACCTTCTGAAAGAATTTTGCAAAATTATCCTAATACGAAATTACAGAATTCTCGAACATAAAAATAGTCTTATTTTTTCGTGAGGATTTTTCAAGGATGTATTTTTATAAAAATAAAAAGATGAATTCTTGAACTTTGTGGAAAGTCCTAAAACTTTCATTTAAGACAATAAAGAAGATAAAACTTCTGGAAGAGTAAGCAAAAACATCTGGAAGATGGACAAATAAAAAAATAATAAAATTGGAAGAGAGCTGGGAAGAGAAATAAAACGTTTTCCCGCGTCTTGACCTTTGGGAAGTCCGTAAAGTAGAGTCCCAAGAAATAAAAATAAAAAGGTGAAAAAAGACAAACATTATGCTGTCTGAAATGCCATACGGTAAAAATCGAGAAATTCTAAAATTTAATATTGGAAAGATAGTAGTGATTAAAAAATCACTAATCTACGAATTAAATTTCAAGAAATATAGCTTTCATTAAGATTTCAGTAAAAGTAAGAAAACTAAACCTCTGAATTTTCAGAATCTCATTAAAATCGGAATTAATTGGGCTGGATAAATTTATATTAAAATTTTTTTCAAATTAAATATGAATTCAGCTTTTATTTTTATCCAGTAACTTCAATAAATTATTTAAGAATAAAAATATTTGAATTTGAAAAAAGTAAAAATTCTAAGTCTGTTTCGAGAAAATCCCAGATTAGAAATTTCATTTCTATAAAAACGCGTTATTTGGAATATTTTGTCTATTTGGGATAAAATTTGGATTTCTAAATCCACCAAATAATTACATTAGAATCTTCTAAAATCTTACGTCAACTTTCGAGAAGAAGATTTGAAATTAAGAATCTCTAGTCTTAAAAATTACCAAGAAATTTCAAGAGATTTTTAGAATAGTGTCATCCCGTCTCGAGGGTTTTTCTGGAAAATACAACAAAAAGAAATCTCGAAGAAATTGGCCAAATTTAGGTCTTGATGGAGCGAGGATCAGGAACTTTGTTATCTTAAAATAAAAGTGTCCGTAATTGAGTTTTTTTAAGTGGGAAAAGTGACTTTGAAAAAACAAGAGTGCCGAAAATGAGACCCCGAGGGCCACAGGAAATCGAATTTAAGAAGCTTCAGACTAACTAAAAAAGCGCAACAGTGTATTTCTTTTAGAAAATGACTTTTGACTCTTGATTAATTGAGGATCTTCCTGGGAGCTTTGTCATCATCAGGATAATCCCGGGGGTCGAGAGAAAGGGGAGATTCCGGGGCTTCAAAGAAGAAAGTGTATTTTATTACTCCCCAAAAACCCAATAAAAATCTCTCATGAGACCAGATTTGAGATAGTATTATTCTTCAGAATTTTGGAACGTTTTAGTTAGCAAATCTGCTCTCTTCCTTTGAAATTAAATCAAATGGTTCTGTATGAATCTTCCTTTTTTGAATACTTTCAATTTCTCTTTAAGACAAATAAAAAGATTGAATTTCATCCGGGATCTTTGATGAGCTATTATACTTTTTAAGAATAAACAAAATCATACCTCTTTCGTTTGCCTTTCCTCGGAAGTAGCAAACTTCCAGAAGGATTTGGTCCCGAAGCGAAACTGGAGTTATTAGATCCATTATCCGTCTTTGGTGGTAATGGGGGCTTTGGGGGATTACTGAAGATGGGAGCGGCATAATAACTGGAATCGTCGTCTGTGTATTGACCTTGGACTTGGGGTGCCGGAGCAGCACTGAACCGTTGGAATTCTGGTCGATTCTGGTTCAGAGTCCTCTGGACGGGGTAACTGTGACGAGTGGGCAAGTCTGAAGTTGAGGGAGGGAACCATTGGGTAAAATTCGTTCCGTCAGCCATGGTTTGATTTTAAATAAATAAAAATAGATATCATTGCATATTTCTGAAAGAGTTGAATATAATAAATAATATTTCGGTAGAAAGCACGAAGTCGTCGTAAATTTCCAGAAAGATTGATTATGAAAAATCTATTACAAAAATATTAGGGTTATTTGAAATGAAGAAATTGGTTTTGATAAATAATTCCTGAGGGTTCACCCAATTGTGTTTTTGGTCGAGCGGGCTGGTCTCTGAGCCACGCGCGGCCGATGTGGGTTCGAGTCCAGAAGTCCTATGACGATACCTTAAATCACCAAGATCTCTGACAACTCGTTGATTACAACTTTCTTCCGAGGACTTTTTCAAAGCATTTTTACCGGGAAACTGTCTTGACAGAAAAACACCGATCTAAACTGCTTTTTTGATAAATCAGAAATATCAAAAGTTAATGGTTCTGAAGAAAATCCAAAGTAATTCGAAAAACTTAAGAATTTAAAAAATGAAAGATAAACATTCGACCACCTGGTCAACTGGTCACTTTAAAGATGAAAGGAATTATTTTGTTCAATATGGGGCAAATAAGGAAAATTATCCGAGGACAAAATCAAGAATCACGTAAACTTGACCCAGATCGGAAATATAAAAAAGAATCAATCAAATTATTTCATAATCCAAACCTAAGTGAATTTGATTTTAAATCTTTGAAAGATAATCCAATGAAAAGGTCACTTAACGGAAGTTGGGCAAATCTGCTCACCAAACAAAAGCTTAATTTTCTCTGAAAATTAGGGTGAAAAAGGACTAAAATGAAATCGATTATTTCCCTATCAGTAAACACAAATGTAATAATATACAAAACATACAAGAATTGCGATCAAGATGGAAAGAAAAATCAGTCGGGACAAAGAGAAAGGGTCCGGTTGGGATTTGGAAAACTTCAATCAGGATCTAGGAAAAAATTTCTGTCGGGACAAAAGGAAAGTTTCCAGTCAGGATGTGTAAAAAATTATTTCTGTCAGAATACAAAAAATTTTCCTATTGAAAATGGAAAAAAATTATTCCTATCATGATATAAAAAGTCATTATAGTCTGGAATTTAAAAACATTTCAGTTAAAATCAAAAACCATCAAGAAACCCTTTCGAGGGAAATTGAGCTAATTAGTATCTCATTTGAAATATATTTTCCAAATTAACAATAATTCTCAAAGGTTAAAAACCAAGTTTCAAGTCTAAAATGAAAAATTACTCATCTCAAGAAAAAGGTAAAGCAAAGTAACTTCTTTAATTTCAAAGTATTTACCTAAAAATATAAAATAAAGACTTTTCCCTTTCGAAGAATTTCGGGAAAACAAATTTGTTTCAAGTTGAAAATGAAAAACTTTTTGTATCGCGAAAACCTTAATCAAAGTAGGTCACTCCTTTAGGCTTTAAATATTTACATTATATTTTAAAATAAAAAAGAAGTTTCCTTTTTTGAAAAAATTTCGGAAAGATAAATTTATGTTTCAAGTCGAAAATAAAAGAACTAGATCCAATTTCCTCCGATCTCAAGAATCGAACAGTCTGTTTTCGTTAAAAAGAAAAGACTGTCCATCAAATTCCTCAACAAAAATCGAGAAAGAAAAGACTTTCAAGTGACCAGTCGATGGATAAGTTAATTGAAACTAATTTTTCTTTCATAATTCTTGACAGAAAATGACAAAAATTATTTTCCTTCCATTTTTGGAGAACACTCAAGAGCGCAAACCAAGTTTTTCGAATTTTGGAACCTTCGAATAAGCAAATGATGTTCGTCGAGAAATGTCAAGTCCTCGTTGACTTAATGAGAGAACAAGGCTTTGCGGTTCTCTAAGCTCCAATTGTTTCTGCTTCCACTCCTGATTTTCCATTTCTTTCCTATCGATGATGGAATCCGCAAAAAAAATTGGTACACAGGATTAATGAATGGATCAGTTTTTCTGGATTTAGTATTTTTGTAGGGAGTTCGAAATTTCGAGATTTTAAAAATCCCAGTATGATCCTAGGAAAACGATTTATATAAACAGACACAATAAATGGATTAATTTTGTCCTTGAAATTTATATAGTTATGGTTTTAGCAAATGGTTTAAAAATTTCAGAATGATCTTGAAGGAACGGCTTGTGTAAACAAAAAATTAATCAATGGGTCTTATTTTTGATCCTCATGTAGTTATGATTTCGACGAATAAGTTTTTAAAATTCCGTTCGTTTTGAAAGAACAGTTCATACTAAAAATCAATAAATTCCTAGTGCTTTCGTATTTTGATCGAAAAAGTTATCTTGATCTTTAAAAAAATGACTTTTTTATAAAAGATTAATGGATCGACCAATTTTTTTAAAATTCATGTAGATGTAACCTCGATCTGAAAAAGTACAAATTTTATTTTGATCTAGAAAAATAGTTTATGTAAACAAGATTAATTGTTGAATCATTTTTATTTTTAGACTACATGAGTTGTGATCTTGACAGAAATACAGTTTTACGATCTTTATGTGAAGCAATATGGATAAATAGTTTTTTCAAGCCACATTTATTTGTGGTTTCGATCAGGAAGATTTTCCCAACGATCTTGGGGGAAATAATTGATTTGAGACTGCAGAATAAATTATGTTTCATTATGCGACTTATGAAGTACTTATTCAAATTCGTTATCCATATATGTCAAGTGCTCTTCTGAGAAACTAAATAAATACAAACCTCCATATATAGAATGCTCGGAAATGTGACTTTTTATCATCAGTGTAATTTCAACATGAATAAGTTTTTCTTATTTAAAAGAGTTTTAGTAGAGTTAGCGTTTGCATAGGCTACAATCCATCTTGCAGCCCATCGGATACTTACCCAAATCCTTTGTCCATCTTCTTTGAACGTTCTTAAAGGAAAGAGGATAAAAGTCCGAAATTCTATGTATTGAGAGTCGAAAAATAAAAGGACATTTTTTACCCAAATTTTTCATCCAATTCGAGAAATCCTTTTTATTTTTTTCATGTTCCATAATTCAACAAATTTTCTAAACAGGTTAAAAGCATTTAATTTGTTCTTTTGGAAATTAATAGAAAAATAACATTTGAAATTTAGAATTAAAAATTGATAGAATAAAAGTGCAAAAGTTATAAATTTTTTTTTCTGGATTTAAGAAAGCAAAAATCTAATTGCAGATTTACATTTCCCATACACCTGGCATCAAAAAATTAATTTCATTAAAATAATTTCTTTTTTTTGTTTGACTTCAAAATATTTCAATTATTTATAATATTCAAAATCTCAAATTATTTGTTAAAAAACAACCTAGAGACCCTAGCAGGTGAAATCCAGGAAACTATGTCTTAGTTTCTCACATGAGTAAAATATTTTACTATTTTTAAAGAAAATCAAATATTTTTGTTCTCCTAGCTTCATGGTTTCTGACTCACAGGCCCTCTTCTGGAGTCTCCTGGCTCAGGGAACAAATTACTGCGGATTTCTTTTCGAAGTCACTGTCGTTTATTTTTTGATTCTCCAATTTCTCCAATCGGGCAGTCACTTCAAAACTTCCTATTTCGCAATCTACTTCACTGGACTCGTCGTGGATATGGTTACCATAACTACTTGGTTCTTGGAAAATGTCTTCGGGAATTTTTCCGAAACCGCTGTTGCTGTTAGTAACTTTTTTCTATGGTACAGTTACCTTCATCTGGGGTTCTGGAATACTGTACTGGCTTTCAACAGACTGACGGCACTGATGATTCCTACGAAATACAAGAAGGTGAGGTGTGTACCGTAAAAGATTCAAATATTAGAATTAATTTAGACTCAGAAATTATCTTTCAATAACCGGTAAATTTAAAAGCATAATATCATATATCTTTCCAGATCTGGAATCCAATCACAGTTACCATAATTATAACTTTGAATACAATTTTCCCCTTCCTCATCAATGGTTACAGTTTTTCGAATCCATACTGCAGACTCTTCCTCTACTCTCCCACGTGTATAGATTTTTTGACTGCGAATCAGTATTTTATTTCGATTTCAAATTTTTTCCAAGCTCTGTGTTCGTTTATTTTCGGAATTTTGAGTTTCGTTTTCCTCCAAAGTCGACTCCAAAATTCCGTGAAGCCCTCCAATCTCGACAAATCCCTCTTGGTCCAATCCTTCTTTTCCTCGATTTTCCTGATATCGGCCTCGGCTATACAGTTTTACACGGTTTTTACGGAATTCAAAGACGAAAACCTAACGAAAGTTTTGGGATCAGCGACGGATCTCGTCTTCGGGCTTTATCACTACTTCGGCTTGGTCTTCTTGACCGTATTCAGGTCAGTCCAATCTTAATTTTGTTTGACTCCAAAACTTTCAGTCCTTTATTTCGGAAATCGTACCTTTCAATTTACCAAATCCAGGAACTATCAAGAGGTCATTGTGTCACAACGACGAGGTTGATCATGCCATCCAGAACTTGAAAAAACACTTCCCAACTCACTTTCCCAGAACTACGTTATTACATAAATAAACTTTCGGAAAGTTCCGAAATTCCCAAACCCCCACAACTCTCGTGAAATCAAAATTCTGAATGTTTATTTACATTTCTGATTCTCTCAAAAAATCAGCATCTAAATTGAACGAACTTCTGATCTGAATCTAAAAAGAAAGACGAAATCCACTAATTACTAACTAAATATAAATAAAATCAGATTAGATTACTGTCAGCTTGACAAGTTGATTGGAGGAGAGTCGTCCAAAGATAAAGATCTCGGAATGAATTTTCCGGGGGATTTTAGACAATTTTTCGCGGGGGAATTCAGCATGCATTTGTTGGAAAATTCGTCCCCGAGGTTCCGTTGAAAGACGCTGTATTTCTCGCAGTCGCATTCCATCGATCGGCAAGGACATGGGGAGTTCGTCGCGGATCTGCTTATCAACGGCTTCATCGACCGGGTCCGCAACCCCAATCCACTCGAGCTTGTCTTTTTGTGGAAAGGGTACTTCTGGAGCTCTTTCGCGAATTCCAACGACGTCATCTTCACATATGTCGGGGGTTGGCAGAACTCGTCCCTGGCGGATTGGATTTCGTAGTAGAACCCTTGATATCCGTTCTTCAAGACATAGATTTGAGAGTAGTCGATCTTCGGCCAATTCTCAAAATTCCTGTTTCTGTCGAACTTTCTGAGGGCATTCGCCATGTTCGGACCTCGGACGGAGGAGAACTCGCAGTAGAAGATCGGAGTCTTGGAATTCACTTCGGCGAAAGCTGCCTGGTCTTCGGGGTAGAAGATCTTGAACAAGTCTTCAGGATTGTACAAATTTATCGCTCCCTGGAAATCATCCCTCTAATCTCGATATATCGGAAATGAAGTACTCACCTTAATGTGGCCCCCGTTGTATTCGTAGGGATATCTGCAGTCGATCAGCAAATATTTCTTGTGGAAATCCTCGGTTTTCGTCAGAAGTTCCATCAAGACGGAGGACTCTATTCTTCTGAAAGCAAAGTCCCTCGACTCTCTCGTCTTCACCACAGATAGGGAGTAGGAGCATTCCGGAGACGAGTCGTAATGACAACTAGATTCGAGTTGACTAGTGGAGAAGGTTCTGTGGAACTTGTTGAAGTGGGCGACGGCGTTCTCGTCCGCGATGCGCTTGAGTCTTTTGCATTCCTGATCGAAGGTTCTGAAGGTAGAGCGTTTCCTGTCCAGTCGTCTGGATGAAGGCTTTCTAGATACTGGCGAAGAAGGATGGGCGTCAGTTCTTCTGAAAATCGGGAAATTAAAATCAGAAATTTTTACGAAATCAAAACCGCGAGTTACGACCATTCCTGGGAAAGACTGGTCGAGAATTGAAGTCCCCGAAAATCATAAGCTACAAGATTACGAAATGCTGAACGAACCTGATGTTAGTGACGTTCTTCAAAGGAGTTCTCCATCCTCTGTTTCCTCCCTTGGGCCAGCTTTTCAGAACATTATCCGCAGCGATTTCCAGTTCATCCAGATGTCTACCGTAGTTTTCCGGGAGATCAGGAGAAGGCTTATTTAACAAGCAAGAGAAATTTGTCGCGGAAGTCGAAACAAATAGACTTTCGTTGTTTGAAAAAGAGTCGCAGGAAATTCCGGAATCTTGGGAATCCTCGTCAATGGAGAAACATCTCTCTTCGACCTCCATCTCTGCGAAGTCTCCATATGACTGGAAACTCATCGCTTCCTTGGTTTTTAATATGGCACCTGAATGAAAAAATTAGTGAATTCGTTAGACAATAAAAGTTGAGAAAAACCGTTTTTCTTTATCTAATTTTTTTAAAAGCGATAATTTCTTTGAGTCTCGATTTTTTCAAAGGGATTTTTTTTGGGTCCCAACTTTTTTTAGCGTGCTAGTTGATTCTCAGTCCCCTGGAGCTCGGATTTTTTTGGTGGTCCGAATGACGGCACGCAGCGCTCCAGAGACTAATCTTATGTGCAGAGTTAAAAAAACTCGAAAGATGGGGGATCAGAGGATTGTGCATACAATATGCAGGAAGTTCTCACGACATTTCACCACATTAACCTTACATAAAAATATACTCGGACCGAGAAGTAAAACTTGTGCGAGCAATGTGCGGAAAACCTCCGAAAACTTCATCACACTGATCTTGTACGGGAAATCATACAAGCAATATTCAAAGTCTTTAATGAATTGTCTTCTATTTGTGGTACAAGAACTTTACCGCTTTAGGATGGTATACGAAATATGAAGAAGATAAATTCGTAAAATTCGGAGTACGAAGAACTTATAAGATTCGAAGTGTGGATAGAAAAATTATCAAAATCAAAACGAGAGTGATTTCAGTCACCTCGTTTCGAGCTGATATCCTCGTTCTTCTTTGTATAAGTTCGTTCTCTCAGAGATCAAAAAATCTCAATGTACTTTTGAAAGAGCGACGAAGGTATTTTCCCTCTGCACATTGCACGCGATATTTTTACGTTTTAAGATCTCTACAGCAAAATTTACTTTTAGGAAATTAAGAGAATTAAAAACTATTTTATTTTCCAGAAAAGTATGACTGCAACCATCTGCTAAAGTCTAAAGAAGTTGCGCAAAAAAATTGTTGATTGTTTTCCAAGTACACTATCGGCATCTGCCGAGTTTTACGAGTTCCCAAAAGGAAATTTTTTGAGAAAATAACAATCAAAGTCTCAATTGTTTTTCGGACTAGGATATTTTTTAAATTTTATTTTTGGGATAAAAATTGGACAACTCAAAAGGTGAAAAATTGTTATGGGGACTTGAGAAAAATTTTGACTGAGAAATAACCCCAGGGAGAAAGTCGGGATTCGAAACGGTTTTCGCAGGTATTGAGAATGAGAAAGTTGAAAAGTATCTGAGGCAAAAAAGGAACATCACCCAGAATAACAATAAGAGGATTAATTTAAAAAAACAAAACTGAATTTAAAGATGTGGGAAATTTAAATTTCCATTTCGAGATTGAAAAACCAGATTTTTGTGTTTTGAATCATTTTGCCGAAGAAGGAATCGTAAACTCGAGACTGTAATGATGGTGGAGAAGATATGGAGAAAAGAAAAACAAAGTTCTTCTGTAAGAAATTAAAGAAATTAGTCTCACTTCGAAGACTTGTTATAAATTACAAGTGATGTCGAAGTAAAATCTTGTCGTGTAAGCTGGATTTAAGTATCCATTGGAGAATTACTAGATTTGAATTCTGTTCCAAGATCATTAGTTTGAAGTTCTAACTTTACTCTCAAAATGAAAATTACTTTTTGAGGACCCTTATTCAGAATGACCCGAATGCCGTTCTTGTTTGCTCGTTTCCCTTATTTGAATATGAACCTTTTAGACTTTTTTGAATAGACTCCACTTGGAGAGACTCGAATTACATATTCGTCGCGATCCCCGGTCGGCGGTCTACGGCACTTGCCGAATCGGAATCCAAATCTCTATTCAAATTGCCATCCGGTTTCAATCAGTGCCGAAATTAGGACATAAACATAAATCAGAATCAAACCAACAGAAATTTGAATCAAGATCCACATCAAATCCGTCATTGGAATCGAGATCTGAATCTAAATTAGTGTTCAATTCGACATCTGAACTATTGTCAAAATCTACATGTAAGTCTTCTCCGAAAAGTTCTTCGAATTTAATTTGAATCTCAATTCTGACTTTAACTTTAATTTAGACTGTCATCCGAATCCGGGTTGATATCTAAATTGCTATCGGACTCTAGATCGACATCCGGATCGGCGCCGAAACCGACATCGGCACCCAAAAAAGGTCTTTTTGTCGAGGACATTGACGATTGTAAAAAATGGCATTGAAAAACTCACTGTTATTCGAATCGAAGAATTGCAAAAGTGAGGTTTGTCTCGTTTTCGAACTGAAAAATTAATTTTGAGATAAAAGACACTTTTGAAAATGGAAAAGTTACCTTGCATTAAATTGTTCGAGCTGGATTTCTTCAGAAGAAACGGAAAAAGTTGTTTTTGAAGAAAAGTTTGACATTTCGGATTGGGCAAGGGATCTTGATCGAAAAATTGGAGAAGGACGAAGGATAAAAGATTAAGGGAAAAGAGAACGAAACGGTTCTCCTTTCAACCCCAAATTTGACTGAAAAAGGCTCTTTAATATGTGTTAAAATAGCAAAATTTAAAAAATAACATGTATCAAAGCGGTAAAAGTGACAAAATTAAAAACCACGAAATAAAAATAAAAATAATCAAATTACGAATAAACATAATAAAGTTAAACATCACAAAAGGTCAACTGATTCATTCGCGGTGGAATCAAAGGGACTTTGGCTTTTTACAAATAAGGAAAAATCAATGTCAAAATGCCAAGAAATAAATATTCATTAAAAGGTTACGAAAATCTCGACGCAAGCTTTTCACCTTGGATCGGAAGCTGTAAACTTCAAATTCAAAAACATAGGAAACCAGAAGGATATATTTTAAAATCTTCCAGAGCTTTATAAATCTCATAAAGTTTGTCGGGATACAGTGATTCAAGACAGCTTAATAATTTAATAAGAATAATATTTCTTCTCGAGACCAGAAACTAATTTCTTTTCGCCATCAAAAACCACCTGTTTTTTCCGAATCTTCAAAAAAAAAGATCTAGAAATTCCATCGGTTATGCAAATGGACCAACCACTGTACAGAACGTACGGACTGTATGGAATATAGATGGTACACACAGAGGTCCCCACCCCAAGATGACTCGGCAAAGTTGCCATTGTTCTTTCCTCGGCCGAAAAGGCACATCCGATCGGGTCGCGACCTCGTGCCGGGGCCTGTGCCATTGTCTTGAAACCCGGCTGGGACATCGGAATTCAAAAAATAAAAAATAATAATACCGTAGCCCGAACGAGGTAATAATTAGAGGAATTTGAGCAAAAATTCAAAAACTAAAGAAACCAATAATACCGTAATCCATTTAGGGTAGTAATAAAAAATTTGAATGCCGAAAATGAAAAGGGATACTGTAGAAGGAATTGGAACTTTCGTTCTAAGAGAGAAAAATACTAATTCTCTTTTTTCCGTTCCAAGGGAAACAGTCAAATTTCCCTTTTTACTGTAAGGCCACAAAACACTGCGAATAGACAATGACCTCTTCTATTAACCCCACTAGTCACCATTACGTAACTTCCTTTTTATAACATTCATGTCGGGTCCGAAAACCCTTTATTATTGGGAATCAAAGTAGCAATTCCCTCCATAATTACCCCAGACTCCCGAGTCATAAACTTCCAAAAAACAAAAGTAAAAATCTATCATCTTTGAATACAAAAACTCATTAAAAATCATAATTAAATTTCTTTGTCTTTAAGAATTATTACAACAAGGATTTTTGTGTTGGCGAAAAAACTCTAGAATCCATTAAAGGAACCCGCTTCGTCGTTTTTTATCCGGACAATCGCAAAGACAAACAACTCCGAAAATCAACTTGTTGGACTTCCTTAATGGCGGAAGCACTTTTAGACATTCTCATGACTGGACCTGCAAAAATTCTCATTTGTACTCAAAAACCATAAACATTTTGATCACTGAATCTCAACTAATTTACACCACTACAGTAATTACAGCAATTATAATGACGAAACAAAATTAGCTGTGTTTAGTTAAGCTAGTATCAGGAGATTCAATATAGTACTACATTATATAATTTACTGAGATTAGATTTAATGACCTTGTCAGTCTGAAAAGTAGATACATATGTTTGAATTTTCCGAAGAGAGGAAAATTATGATCCATCTCCCCGGGTCTCAGCGGGATTCCATCAGTCTGACAGGGAGCTAACGAAGCAGAAAGGAGGTCCAAAAAATCTTTGATGAATTAATTAATTTTTAAAAGACTGGTTTAAATTTTAAAAAATTAATCGACAAAAGACAATAAATCAAAAATATTTTCTCCCAATCGAAAAATTTAAATTTAGAAAATGATTTTTAATTTTTGTCAATTATTTTAAGAGAATTATTCGTTGTTTCCACAAAATCTTTTAAACAAAAAGTTGGATTTTAATTATTTGTAAGAATTCGAATTTTTTACACAGAAAATTCCATTATTTTTTCCTTCTTTGATCTTAAAAATGTTGCTTTTTTTAAACAAATTAATTTCCCTTTTAAAATCCAGACCAGTTTCCCTGACCTTGAAAAGATGAAAAAAAATTTAATCTTTTCATTTTCAAATTTTTTGTTTTTTACAGGTTGAGTAATAATTGTTCAAAAAAACACCGACATGTGTCTTCAAAAAAATATCCTCTAATTGCCAAAAATCTTCGGATTGCGCATTTTCGACATGTGGCCAAATTCCAAAAGAGACATCTGGGAGACCTGCCAATCCTCCGATGCTCAAATCCTCACATCTCTAGATCCTTTCTCTAAAGCAACAAGTAGATTGGGGATCTGGGGTGAGGACTTATTTGAAGGAGATATGAGACATGGATCAAGCTCAGAGCGAAGTTGAACATGGAACCCCAGAAAAATAAATTATGAAAATATTAAATAATACTACAATGCCTCATTGAATTAGACCTTATTTCAAAAAGTGCTGTAAAATATAACTGTTCGTAATTAACTATGTAACTTTTTGCTAAAAAAATTATCGAATTGCAAGAACCAAAAAAATGAAGATCTTTTTCTCCATTGAAATCTGATCCTCCAAAAAACTTTCGATTGACCCTTAAATCGAATCCGATTCCGACGAACTACGCAATCGACAGAAGTCAAAAAAGATCAAATTTTTCAATTACTGTAATTTTTAAAATTCAAACATATAAAAATAAATTCAAGACAGCTGTTATCTAACAGATGACATGGACATTTTTTTCCTTTCAAAAAGAACCAGCTAGGGTCAGTCGTCCTCGGCCATCGTCGGGGGTTGCGCAAGACCCCCGCCACCGCCACCGAGGTCAAGACGAGATTAGACTTTTTTGGGGAAATTAAAAAAGAGCTGGGACTCAGGAAATAAAAGAAAGGTGGGGGTCTAAGAAATCAAGAACAGTGGATGTTGGGGACACTTGCGCACCTGGAAATTTCTCAGAAAAAGTGGCAAGTGTTTTGGAGATTGAGGATATCGGATTTCGAGAGATTGCTGCCACAAAAGAGCAATAAAAATTACATCATGGACACTAGCTAGACATCAATATTCTCAGTCACTATTCTTCGGACTACTGAAAGTGGAAAATAGTGACTTAATATCAGTACTTTCGGTCACTATCCTTGACCATGGACAATAGCATCCTGTATAGTGACTAAATATCAACACTCTCAGTTATTCGTTTCGAAGTCAACTAAATTCTAGAATAGTGACTAAACATGATCTTCTCAGTCACTGTCATCGAATACAGTCCATACAAGGTATCCTTTTCCAAATTCTCTCAATCACTATTTCCCCTAAATACCAATTCTCACAGTTCTTGTGAAACAAATATTCATCTATTCATTCACAAATTCTCAGAATCCGTGTTTGAAAAGAAAGGAAACGGTCAATTACAGCATCTGAAAAATTCTCGTAAATGTTACCTGAGGCAAAAAACACAAAACTGCCGCCTATTCTTCGAGGGGGAAAAAAGATCAGAAATACCCCCGGGGGGACCATATAGGGGAGAGGGGAATTAGTGCCTTCTAAAGTCACCCCTGAGGACGTATCTTTAGAGAAAAGAAAAATCGATCCAGAAAAATCAACAAAAAAAGTGAAATTTTATTTGACCGGAAAAATCGGATTTTCAAAGGTAAAAGTGGGTTTCCTTTTCGACTTCAAACACCGATTTTCCTCAAACAAAAAATCGAAACTGGTTCAAATGTGGCAAAAATAAAAAATAAAAATTTTTGGTTTTATGCCTTTCTGTCGCTTTTCGGACCAGCGGCGATCGACATTTGCGCAGTCCAGACGAACCTTGGAGAAAGATCTAGAGGACAAACCTAAGACAAAAAGCCTGGGGGACTAGTCCTAAAATAAGGTCTCCCGGAAGACATTTATAGGATATGACCCTAAAATAAAAATCTTGGAGGAAGAGTCCTAAAATAAGATCCCCAGAAGATGAGTTCTAAAACTAAAATCACAGAAGACAGTTCCAGAGATAATTTTAAAATAGAATACAGAAGACAATTCTTGAGACAACATCTAGAAAACAAACCTAAAACAAAACATTCAGAAAAAAGATCCAGATTAGAAAATAAAATAAACATTTAGAAAGAAAGTCCTGAAAAACCCCAGAAACGAATCCTCGGACTTGCGCAATCTGGCTAGGGCCAGCGGCAGTTGTCGAGGGAGAAGAAGAAAGTGATTTATTGGGCGCTTTTAAAAGATACATTCTATTGTAAAGATGGTAAAGGTCATCGTCAGAAAAGTGTCCCGATACGAATTTCCAGAGAGTTACAGGGGCATTTGAAATTTTTATTAAATGCAAAGAAAAACAAAAATCTGGCATTCAAGGATATTTTCTGAAAGAATATTTCTCCAAAGAAATTCTTCAAAGAGAACATGTTGCCAAATTCCTAAAGAGTAAAATCCAAACAAGAGAATAAATCAAAAACTGATTGATTCGGTTCCATCAATATCATTGATCAGTCATGTTTTCGATTTTTTTCGACGACCTCTGGAGGTACACTCGAAGTTCTTTTTTCCAACCGACAAATCGGTCATTTTTTTGAAGATCTTTCTTTCACCCCAAATCTGACAAGGATAACTGAAACGGAAATCAAAAAGATACAGTATAGCCGACAGATTAAATTTGAAAAAGTGACCTCCGATCGGTGCCAGGTAAGTACACCCTCGATTACTCTGGCTCCGGGAGGGTAATCATCTCCGACTATCTTCGGTCATTTTTCGTGATCGGACTCAAGGTTGCGGCTTGTTTGAACGAGTCTCCGAGGATCAGATAACATCGAATTTCAAAAAATACAAGGATAAAAAGTTGAGTCTGAAGATTATAAGAATAACAGATAAGATTTTAAAAATTTGGAGATTGAAAATGAAAAATAATTATGGATAAAAAACAATTCGAAAAACCATATAAACGAGAGATGAAATTTGAAAAAGTATATAAACGAAAGACCAAATTTGAAAAAACAGAAGTTTAACTCCTTCCGAAAGGACTATAAGATGAAGGTCAATTTTAAACCGTTTTGTTTGAAAATAATTAATGATTCAAACATCTGGATTCAAAGAATGATTCTGGAGCAATTGTGACAGTAGTTTGAAATATGACTACAATTAAAGGTATTTTCTAAATTGAAACAATCTTTAAAATTATATGTATTTCCTGCTCGGGGCCAAATTAAAAATCCCTCAAAATAGATTTCTTGTATGAACCTGGATGAAAAATATATACAATTTTGAGTTTTCTTCTCATCCGGGGGCAATTTGAAAAGTTTGAAAATAAATGCTTTTATCTAGTTCTGAATGGAAAAAATACATAAAAATCTCCAGTTTAAATTTTAAAGCCTTTGATCTCAAGCCCCAAGGTCGTCATTTCATCCATGGAAATCATATTCAAAAAAGATTATGAAACCGGACAAAGTGAGTACCGATTGCATAATCCCCGTTCCTTTTCCGAAAGTTTTTTGCCCTAATTTTTCCATCTGACCTGACGGGCTTCAGAAACAAAGGCACTTTCATTAGTTGTGCTAATGGCTTCCTGAGTCCGGATCTACCTTTTGGGAAATCCTAATCACAAAAGAGATTCAAAATAAATCCTTTTGAAATTTCCGGTACGATATTTCGAAAGGGAAAATAAGTTTCAAAGAACCTTTAAATATTTTAGGTTTAGAAGTTCATGTTGAAACAATTTGTTCCTATAACTACATTGGTGCAAAAATAATTCCTCACAATCTAAACAGTATAGTGTTTTTTGAAGTTTTAGAAAAATATAGCTTTTGTAGGGGTCTAGCAATAAATTCGAAAACTTCAAAAGTGATCAATTATCTGAGATTTCCCAAACTGTCACCAGGGCTGAGATTTAGGGCAATCTCAAGATCGGAAATTGCCCTTCGACGTCGGCCTGGGAAATCTAATCAGGTCTCAGAAAACCGCCACAAATCATTTTTAAAATATGAACTGGAAAAATAACTTTAAATTTAAAATAAAAATAATTTAAAGAATTAAAGTTTTTAATTTGGGAAAATAAATAAAAATAATATAATCGCAAGAATCAACTCACAATTCATATAAGGTAGTTTCAACACGGATTTATATAATTTTATGACATCATATTAGTATAGGTATTGGAATCAAAGTTCCTACGGAATGGTCCCGATACAAATGTCCGGAATTTTTGAAACCATATTGACATGGATATCAACAACAAAAATCTACAAAAAAACTGATCTCTACAGGGATTCCGGGAATTTTTGATTCCAAAAATTGTCATAAAATTTTTATTAGACTCCAAAAATTTTCAGTAAAAAGATTCGGTTCTTCCTCGAAAACATTGAACGGCGTTCAGTCTTCTTCGTTATCAAAAATCGGTCGTTCTTATTTTTCTTTTTTTGGAACGAAGTAGATAGATTCAAAAAAAATCAACAAAGCGCGCCACAAAAAAATTTGTCTAAATTCAAAACGGCATTTTTTCAGAAAAACAATAATAGAAAAACGAAATAACATTTTTGGGAAAAAAGAATAGAAAAATAAAATGGCATTTCTGAAAAATCAAAAAATTTAAAGATGAGATTATTTGGAATAATACTTTCCAGGAAATTTAAAGTTTTAAATGTCATTTTTGGAAAACGAAGAAACCGAATTCGGCATTTTTGAAAATTTCGGGAACCGTAGGAGCTGGCACTAGCGGAAAACAAATTTCCCGACTGTTGGTAGTGCTATCGAGTCTATTTTTCGTCTCTACATTCGTGCCGATTTTCCGTTTCTACTATTGGTGCCGATTTTTTGGTTTGTGTTATGTGTCACAGATCGGGAAAACTGGGCAACCGTGCCAGTCGGCGGTCGTTAGTTAGAACCTCGAGACCGTTTTTCTCCTTTCGATAAAAACGAAAAGCTGCCAATGGAAATGTTTGCCGAGAAAATTTATGGCTGAAGATCCTTTATACAGTATTCTACAGTACTCCAGAGGAAAACCAGAGTAATAAAAACTTCTTTCAAAGGCTGGATTTCTCCAAGATGAATTTCAATTTAAAAAATATAATTTTCAAAAGTAATATTGATGCCAATATTATAAAAGTTAATATTCATGTAATTTATCAGTTTAAAAAAGTAAAATTGCGAGTAATTTTTGAAAGTAATACCAAAATTAGCTTTAAAAACTGAATTTCGACTTTAAAACCAATATTATTTCTTCCAAATACAGTATCCTTCTCAACAACCCTTTCGAAAATCCAATTTTAGTTTCCCAGCATGGTTCCAGATGTTATCAAAGAAGATTGCATCTCAAATCCATCTTACTTTTTTCACCAACTTGATCTCATCCTCCGAGGGCAAATCTCACCTCAAAAATCCCTATTTGCCAGTTTTTGCCAACTTACACCCAAAATTAAGAACAATAGAAGACTCTATTCAAACTTTCTTCTAGTCGGTTTTTTCAAAGGAAAAAGTCGCAAATTTACGACTCCCATGGTCCGATCCTGGTTTCCCGCCAGAGTCGGGGTTTATTTCCGAGGGAAAAACCTAGTAAGTTTTATATCCTATAACAACAACAAAATTAAATCAAATCCTTGTAAGATCTCCTTGATTTGTCCTTGTAGAAGTAATCCGGTTCTTGGTCCCAAAGTCCGAGATTCCTTTCTTCGTGCATTTCATCTTGCTTCCTGTAGTTGTGGTACTGCAGAAGGTACTTGATCCTCTTGCAGAGTTGATGCCATTGATGCGGGGCGTTTTCTTGGAGTTTTTCTTTGTAGACGTTCCTGTAGTGGATAAGTTTGATCAACTCGTTCGCTCTGTGTTGTCCAGGAAATCCCCTCAGCCATCGGGGAACATGGTACTGTAATTGAGCCGGATGGATTTTGCCGTTGCCGAGGAGATCTATATAATCGTTCTCGCCGAATCTCGCCTGATGAGGGGCCCAAGAGTCCCGAATTTTGTATTTCGGTTTAGTTACTGGTTCTTTGCAATCTTTCACTCTCGGAAGCGGATCGACTCCATTTCTGTGATATCGGTAATAGTAACCAGTGTCGATCGGCTTGAACATCTTTTTCATCCGATCGTCGGCGACTCGAGGAACTTGAGATCGGTCGTGGAAGCCTCTGATGGAAGCGAAAGTCGCCGTACATGGTTCGATTGACAATTTTGCGAGATTATTCACCTGAAAATACATATTAAGAAAAGAATAACAGATAAGGTAAAAGCAGAAACGAAGAAATTCATATATGAAAACGAAACTCACTGAAGATAACATGATCTTTGTTCTTCATATAAAATTCCTTTTCTTTCTGATCCAATCACCTGTAAAAACAATTATTATTATGCTGACAGCATTATAGGAATAAAATCTACGGAAATTGCACGATAAATACTTAAGAAAATTACAACTCATTAAGATCATTATATTAGGACGGTTATAGAGAGAATTCAATGAAAATCATGCAAAAATTTAGAATTTATCCAGATTATTATGTCAGGAACATGATGGGACTGAAATCTGTGGAAACAAGATGATAGAAAAACAAGGAAATCCAAATCCGTCAACAAAAAACAAAAATAGAAATCCGGAATGAAGAGAAACCACGTTTGATCGTTGTTACACTCTTCGCCAATTCAAAAATTTCGAACTTTAATCTTCTCATTCCGTTCAATTCGCTTCTGATAAGAACATAATCAACTATTCCCCTTCACTACCGAGAAGACCTAAAATAAACCTATTCCTGTATATGGAAAATGAGGCTTTGGAGAATTGCGTTGCCTCTAGGCCTCTATTCCGTGACTTCGGCTATGTTTTTCCCTATTTCCCAGTCCTTGATCTACTGGAAGGTATGTCTGGGGAGTCAAGAATTCACGAACATAACTAGAGAGGAATGTGGAGACAAGAAAATCAGCTCCTCTAATCAATATCTGCAGACAGAAGCCAATAGGATTTTCTTAATCGGGTAAGATCTCGTTCTGTTTTAAACTCCTCATATATGAACTTCATGTCTTTCACTCTTTTATATATAAACTGCACTTCTAGAAGTATCGTAATGACATTAACGGCGATATTTGCGGGGACTTTGATAGGAAAGTTCGGGGACGAAAGGTCCAGGAAACTCGCTTTGTTCATCCCTTTCATCGGGTTGTTCCTCGCCGACTTGGTCCTGATTTTTCTGTCATTTTTCCTGGACAGCTCCTCGTATTTCTACATCCTGAGTGAAGCTGTATTTGGATTGACGGGAGGATATGTGACCATTCTGTCTTCATCCTTTGCCTACGGATCTCATCTGGCGAAGGTCTCCGGGTTCGAGAGATCCAGGGCAATGTCTGTCCTGGAAGGAGCTATCGGGTGTGGAAGTGAGTAATTGTATTAATACTACATAAAAACAACTAGTTTAATACATGCTTCAGGTGTTGTTGGATTTCTTTGCACATCCTTTATCTACAAAATCGGATATCTTAAAGCCTACTTTTCCATGACAATCATCCACGTTATCTGTGCAATCCTGGTATTGACCATGGAAGACATCAGACCGAGGACGGAAGAGGTGGAATTGAAGAAGAAGAATTTTATATCCAGACTGTCAGAAAAATTACTCTCTTGGAGAAAACTCTTTTCGGGTCCTCAAAATCGAAAAAAACTTTTGATCCTCATTTCTTCTTTCAGTTTATCCTTTTTCGCCTTCATAGGGACAATTAATATTATTTTTTATTATCTGAAACAGAGATTTCACTGGGATCTGCAGCTGTATTCCTACTTGAAAGCTCCTCAACAGCTGGCTTCGACCTTGGCAGTGAGTTTTGAAGTTTGTGAATTAATTAATGATGATTTTAAATTCCAGATAATCTTCTTATTTCCTTTCCTGAAAACAAAGATAAAGCTATCTGATCCCGCTCTGGCACTTCTTGGATTAGTATCGAGGTGTTTAGGAAGAATTTGGTTGGCGATTACTTGGAACACGGCTTCAGTTTATTTCTGTAATTTTCAAATCCCATTTCATTTCATTTATCTTTTATCCTTGCAGTGATAGTCCTGGATTCCTTGTCGAGATTTTCTCCCACGGCAATAAGATCAATGTTGTCGAAAACAGTCTCGGAAGACCAGCAAGGAAGAGTCTTCAGTCTTATCAGCGTCGCGGAATTAATTTGCACGTTACTAGCTTCGCTCGTTTTTCATACATTATTTCCCTATTCGATATCCTTCTTCCCACAGATTTCCTTCGTCCTGATGGGAACAATAGTCATTCCTCCGATATGTCTCATCTGGTAAGTTTCACGAGAATCAAACTATTGGTTTCGAAGTTCCGAAAAATCAACAGTTCTGATTGATATAGTACAGTATTACGGATTCGGATTGCAGGTATCATCGAAACCTTTTGTCAGGAAAGACACCAGAAGAAGTGGAAGGAAATGAAGAAGAAAATATAGCTTTAAAATAAAAATATTTGAATAAAGATTGTAAAAGACTAATTTCGATTTTTAAGTTATTTTTGAGATAGTGACTCAATTGCGTACTGTATACGTTAATTTTTTCTCATAGGCTAAATTTGTCCAGTGAGACTCATCTGAACATTTGACCAGACTAAAAGACTGGAGGAAGATTAAATTTTTCTATATTAATCTATAAAAAAGAAGTGGTTATCAATAATCTATAGCCATTGATTTCAGTCATGGACAATCGATTATTAATAATTTTTGGTCTTTCTATAAGAGCCATGAAGTGGCGTATAATAAAATTTCTTTTGTCGAAAACTGGATAGTTCTGATAAAAAGCTAAAATTTTCCACTTCTAACTTCTATAAGAAATTTTTGTAATACACGATAGAAAAATCCATGGACTCAAAGTTCACTATGAACTCTAAAAACCTCATCCATGAAGATAAAGAAATTAGAAAAGTATTAATATGAAGAAAGGAGTTAAATACAACCAATCTCGATTTATTCTTTCATCATAGCATATCAATGACGCATAAGGACGCAAAATTGATAGCTTTTGGAACGATTCTTCTATGGAAAGAAACACCCTTATAGGTGGTACTCAGTTCTCGTGACGTCCTTGTAACTTCAAAAAATGACTGAAAAAATCCATAATTGTTTTCTCGTGGTTTTTTTGGTCTTTCCGGTAGCTGTGCTCATTCCATTAGTACTTGTACTGTACTATGAAGGACCTATTGGTGCAGGAATGGAAGCGGGAGCTGTTCTTACTATTTTTTTCGAACACACCACAGCTCTAATATTTGCTGTAAGGTCCAGGAAAAAAATAAAGTGGAATTATATATTCGTCGATGTGTTGGCATTTATTTTACAACTTATTGTAACGATCTTCGGAGTCAAGATGGGAATAGAGAATGCATCGGATAAAGATTTCTCCTGTAATTTATCCAATGAAACTATTGGGTATCAGGACGATTGGTCTGAAACAAGTATTCACCCGACACTTGACTATGATGACAGAGAGAGATCCAATAAATGTTTTTCTATCCTCGGTTTGTTCATGGCTTCGACTTTAATGATATTTATCAGGTGCTTTGTATTAACCATGATAGAGAGACACAATGGAATCAAGAGGGGAACAAGGTTGTCTATAAATAGAGTAAAAGAGTTTTGATAATTCTTGTTTCAGAAATGCGGAAAACAATATAGACATATCAGTCTTTCCTTCTAGGCGATATACCGAGGAAACTACTTTCGAGGACGGATATATGATTGATGGATTTCGGAGGTTTTCAGAAATCGATCTTTCTGCTCCTCCGATATACTCGGTTTCGAATCCTTTTCCTCCACTTCCATCTTACGACTCTGTTCCTCATCCAGAAAATCATTCA
The DNA here is from genome assembly GCA_009761265.1 of Halicephalobus sp. NKZ332. Classification (NCBI taxonomy): domain Eukaryota; kingdom Metazoa; phylum Nematoda; class Chromadorea; order Rhabditida; family Panagrolaimidae; genus Halicephalobus; species Halicephalobus sp. NKZ332. The sequence goes on from VOSG01000168.1 coordinate 58,413, forward strand.
CCGCCACCGTATGAACCCTAGCTGGGTTATGAATTTAGGACTTAATGACACCTACGATCTCGTATAGTATAATAAAGTGCATTTTCTCTACAATAAGTGATTTATTTACTATCAATTCTTTAATTTGAGTTAACATGAATATACTGAATAATCTCTTTCGATTTTTATTTCTATTCGCTATCTCAGAGAAAGGGAGGGATTTCAATAGAGGGTTTGGAAGACGAATAACAAGTTTTCCGTATTTTGTTTATACTTTAACCATACGGTTATCTTGAGACAAGATGATGAAAATCAAAGTTTATAGTTCCGAAACCATCAGAACCTGGAATACAACAAGTCATACGTCATCTGATTTCAGAATTCCAATAAACAAAAATATCTAAAAATTAACGATCCTCGACTCTGGCTTGTTCCTTAATAATCCTTAGAAGTGAACAATAGAGCATTGCCGGAGAAAATTCCGAGCAGAGACATGTATTATCATGTTAAGAGCCGATCTTCCGATGAATCCTCGCAATATAAAGTGGCTTCTGAGGGAAAAAAATATTTTGATACATCTTGCATAATATCTTTTGCAATTTTCGCTTCGACGATCTATGGTGTTGAAGGAGTGTAAGCCCTATCTCTAATATAAAAGAAACACGATCATTCGGTAATATTTTTCCTCTCAATGGGTAAAATGAAGGCTCTTATTTTTTTCTCGCTCTTGGTCTATGCCTCTGTTACTGTAAGTGCGGATTGTGATACAGGTGCCATGACAAATTGCTACGTGGGCTTCTTCAAAAATTATGGATTTTCTGAAAAACAATTCCCTCCTTCTTATGAGGACTTTACAACGAAGTTAGCGACGGTTGCGGGTGGAAGTAGAGACGCTATCAATACTGTCTGCAAATACTACAGTTCGCTTTATAAATGTCTTGATTCGAAATCCGACTGCATTACCTACAAGAATATGGCAGACGCCTTAGATGGTGCTGATAATGGTACCGCTGCAGATTATGTAGCGGAGTTTTTTTCTGAGCAATATACTTGTAGTGATGGATTAGAAGGTTTTTCTTTTTTGATAAACTAAAATAATTAATCTTTTCAGGTTATAAACAATTGTTTGACTGCAAACCTGATATTGATTCGTGTAAATCTACGGGATCAGATTGCGATTCACGTCTAAGCCTTTACAATTGTCTTGACAATGTAATAAAATCTAAATGTAACACAGATGCCGCAGTTTACATGTGCAAAGACAATGTACTCACCGCGAAATATACATCTGCGTGTACCAATCTTCCAGATTGCGATAGTCTCAGTTCAGGATATTCGAATACTCCAGCGATCATGATAATGAGTCTATTTATTCTGATTAAATCTGTTTCGTCTCTGTTCTTTTGTTGATAGTTGCGAGATGGCTTTTTCAATAATTTGTTAAGAAAAAATAAAAATATTATTTTTTTAAACATATCAAGGAAAAAAGAAATAACTAGATTTTTCCTACAGAAAAAATATTATTATTGGTTGTTGGGTTTCGAAATTAAATGACGATTATAATCTTCAGATTAATTTCTTAAATTCGATCTGTAAAACTCATAGGAAAAAAATAGTATTTTACATCAAAGATCAGATAGCTTTTTCGATAAGAGAAATTCGAGGAAACTCCAGTTCCAGCTCGCATCAGGAACCTTTTTGTTCAGAGTAAGAGGATTTATGAAATATCCATCGTGCCATTTATAGATATCTCGTTTATTAATTAAGACAATAACAAACATGTTAAAATAAAAAAGTCTAGTTTTTGCTGCAATTTTTAGAAAATGATGTGATATTATCCGAGCCAAAGACAACTTTTCTGCTCGATCTACCGAAGAAACTGATTTTGAAGACAGGATTGCAGTTTACAAATTTCGAAGATATCTAACAATCGAATCCTCTTCTTGATCATCTTCATTTTGGATTTTATTCTGTGTTCAAATGTGGATAAAGAATCTATGTTTGTCGTTTAACTCAATAAGTTTTAGATAATTTATTTTATTGCTTTAAAAAGTTTATCATGAACTAAATTTCGTAGATGGTTATCTTTTTTCAATGAATTCTAGTTCTAATGGAAACTATCACTAATCTGTTTGTCTTTCTATAATCTAGGTATAGAATTCAGAGAACAACGAACAAAAAATACCTTTATTAAAAGTTAGGTGCTCTTTTATACAAAGTAGTTACAAAAACCTTTCGCTTGTATTTCTACATAAAAAAGTTTAATTTTATATGCTAGAATTTATAGCACAAAGTTAATTGAGAATTTTATAGAGGCTTCATTGTTAACAACAATGAGTCAATGATAAGCACCTTTAGATGAAGAAGCCAAATTGAATCTGATCAATATTATTCCATGCTTTGGCCAAAATATACTGGGTGACGTAAAAATACGTGAAGTGATAACTTGCAATGATCCTTTTAAGGAGCACTCCTTATAAGTTCCCATGAGTATCAAAGAATTATTTCACTAAATGAATCCGATAATCGCGAATTTTATTTTGATTACCTATATAGCTTCTCCTATTGTTATAATCATCTTATTCGCGATATTAATAGTTTACGGTGGTTGGATCACCGAAGCAGCAGGGGCCGGGATTTTTGTTTTAATGATCTTCGGACATATAACAGCACTGACGATTACTGTAGGAGCCCGGAAGGATTCCAAATGTAAACAAATATGGTTCGATACCGTTTTGCTTATTACACAACTTATATTCACAACCCTCGGAGTTGAAATGGG
>VOSG01000169.1:0-32936 GCA_009761265.1 Halicephalobus sp. NKZ332
TGCATCACAAGGAGAACTGTCCAAAAGGAACTCGCTAAGGTAACTGCCAATCGATCGAAATACTATTGTAACAATCAGAAACACCATCAATACAAAATTATCCCAACAAGAAATCTCTATTTTTTAAAATTTAATTCAGAAATAATAATATCACAAAAATCAAATATCTTTTTCATTGTTCTCAACAAGGAAGTAATAGTATTGTGAAAGTCGGAAATATCACTACTACAAAACTATCTCAATACGAGTTTTTGAAGTTTCAGACCTAGAATCTGACTTTAGATATCATCGAATCCAAATTTTGATTGAATTTCGACTGATTTTATTTCAGAAAAAAATAACAATTTTATCCTTTATAAAAAGATCGCTCCTTATAAGAATTATTTTCTTACAAAAACCATTTCTTTTGGGAATTAGTTTTTACACAAGAATTATTTCTTATGGAAATTATTTTTTGTATAAAAATACGAAAAATCTAGGACATCGATAGTTCTGCTTGTTTTTTCCTTCTTGCCCTCGATTTTTGCGAGAAATTGTACAGCAGTTTCTCATTTTGCGCCAGAAAAGAATCAAAACAATGAATTTTATAGAAATATAAAAATAGATGAATTTTACAAAAATAAATCTTATAAAAATATATGAATTTCACTGAAAAAAATGTTTTATAAAAAGTATGAATTTTGTTTTAAAATTTTTTTTCTAAATTAATCTTTATAAAAAAAATAAATTTAGGAATAAAAATTAATTTTTCTTAATGGACTTTGTGAAAATGGAAAAGATATTTTTTCCGATTGTTTTGATCTTCCGGTCCATGTTCAGATCTCGTCCTTGTCCTTGGCCGCAAAAAGCAAAAATCAAAATGATTTGACTGACAGGAAGCCACAAAGGACCCTAGATAAGAAATCTGTCCAGATCGGGCCATTGATTGCGCGACAAAAAACAAAAAAACGGCAAAATGGCAACCGTGTCCGATCATGATTTACAGTAGTTGCAGTATTTACAATATCATTATAGTATTTACAACATCTTTATAGCATTTACAATGTCCTTATGATAAATCTTTCAGGCTGTGCAAGAAGCCTTGGATAAAGCCAGACAAGGAAGGACCTGCATCACTATAGCTCACAGATTGAGTTCGATCCAGAATTCCGACTCGATCATTTTCGTCGAGAACGGAAAAGTCCGAGAAAGAGGAAAACACGCAGAACTTCTCCAGATGAAGGGAAAATACTACAACTTGATCCAAAAACAACACCTAGGAGTCCATTGATTTCTCTTAAAGGTATTATAAGCAATTTCTGTAATTTTTATTTTTATTGGAAATAAAAAAGTTAGGAAATCTAAAAGTACAACAATTTTTGCTGAATGAAACAAACAAGTATCAGAACTTTCATTTTTATCAGAAATAAAAGTTTTTAAATTAAAAAATTTTCCTTCAAGGAATTTCGGTTTCTAAATTTAAAGATCCTCTAAAAGATTTCAACTTTTTTCATGAAAGACAAATTGCCATTTTTTCCTTTAAAAAAGATCGATTATCAGTTTGTCCCGTTGTAAAGCCCAGATCAGACGAGTTCCTCTGTCAACTAGTCCGTTTATTTTACTTTTTGCAAGAACTGACGGAACAGTGCAGATTATTTATGCCCCCGAATCTGCAGCACTTTCCACTATAGAAAGACCCACGATAGAAAAACGATTTGGTTTGTCCAATCGTTCATGTCTGCAGGTTTATAACTGATAAAAACGAGAATATTGAAATACGAGCAAACCAGTTCATCTTCGGCAAGATCCCTTGTTTACTGTCTTCCATAAAATTAGATATCTTTCTTAAAATTCTCGATAAAAACAAATACGCTAGTCATTCATAAAATCAAATATACTAGAATTCCTGATAGAAATAAAAGTGCTAACTAATATCTTTGATAGAAAATAAACATACTAAAAGTTTTCATAAAAATAAACACTGAGCTTCTTAACAAAGCCAAATAAATTACTCAAAACTTTTCACGAGAATAAATACGCTGGAATTTTTTGCAAAAATAAATACACTAAACTTTTTACTAAAAGTGCAAGAAATTTAAATCCCGAAGTTTTTCTGTTCCCCGAATATCCTTCGAACTTTTAAGAATAAGTAAAACTAAAATCCACGCTTTTTGATCTCGATCGAAAAATCCTATGGATTTGCGTTGGGAAATCTTTGAAATTTTAATTTTATGAAAATTCGAGTATTCGGATGACCTCCTGGAGTCGAACACTGTTCTTGACTGTCCTTGATCCCTCTTGCCCTCTGTTCCTCTCAGAACTTTCCTAACACTAAGATTTCATAGTTCTCTTCAACCGGAATTTCACAATATTTCATTCGATTAAAATTTTATGAAATTTCCTAGGGTCGTTCGTGATCTGGTGCAAGATTTCGGAACAAAAGTCTCACTCCAGAAGTTCCATAATTTCCCGGAAATTTATCTCGAAACAAATTCTTGTAACACAAAAACCTTGAAACTTTCTGAAAAATCTTGTTAAAAAGTTCCCACAACATAAATTTTCTAGAACATTCGTTCTGAGAAGATTCTAGTCAAAAAAGTTCAAAGTTTTGCGGTTTATTTTTCCAATAGTATACTGTTCGTCCCTGATTTATATCTCTCTTGAAGTCCAATTTTGTAAGTCACTTCCTGAGGAATTGAACCAACTTCGATGAAGTTTTCTCCGCCAAAATGCACTCAAACCTTGTTGAAAAGTTTGTTCAAATAGTCATTTACGTACACAAACTGATGCATTGAAAACCATTACCGATGTACTATTATTAATAAATTAGTTTACGAAAAAAAGTGACTGATACATCGTATCAGTGATCGATATATGGAAAATCACTATTCATGTGTTGCATCAGCATATCGATATGCGAAAAATGATCGATATTTCGTACCAATGTATCTATATGGAAGATGATACACCTAATATACCTAATTTGTCATATTAACGTATCCGATACACTAAAGATCACAGCCGATAACTGATATCAACCTATCGATATATGAAGAACCACCATCGATACTTTATGTCAATGTATCGATATATGAAAAACGATACACCCGATACTTTGGAATCGCCTTAATGCGATGGTATGTATATAGCATTCATCAATTTGAGTGTAGTCCTTATAAATTTTTGCTCAGAGCATTTTGCTCGTATCCAAGTCGGCGAACACTATTTGCCTTGCCCGATATCTCGTCCATTCACCTTGTCGTCGGCAGGAATCCCGGTCACTTTTTTGTTCACCTATGTGCGGCCTGGCCTTTTGGTCGGTTTAGTTCGTTTTGCTCGTTTAGTTCTCTCGCGATCTGTGCATCACTGACTCAGACTTGCCCGCCCCTTTTCGTGTCCGCCGGAGTTTGCCTTTTTCCATTCCTCATTCTCGATTGCAGTGAACACTGTTGGGAGATGGTGGGTCATGGCTGATTCCGAGTCCTCGACTGTCAGGCAACTTTTTTCATATATCAATTTCTCCTGTGGAATCCATATAGTGTATTAATATGAGATTTCTAAAGTGACGGACCCGAACTGAATCTGGACTGAGACTCGTGTATCTTTTTTCATGAGATCATTCACAGATTCAGTTCGGCAGGCCACTTGGAGTTTCGGTGCAGTTTCTCTGAGGTAAGTCGATTTTGTGGATTTTTATATGTAATTTTTCAGTTTACTTTCCTGATTTTTTTCGAATCGATTTTTTCGCGAAAGAGCTCGGGAATTTTTTCTGATATTACTACGCGTGACTTAGGAAGGTTTATATAAAACAAATTCTTTCGGTTTTAAAGCTTCCTGTAAAAAAACGAAAGACTTAAAACTTATAAAAGTACAAATTTAAAAAGAGATTATAAAATAAAAATCAAGTTTTAAAAAAAAGTCCTAAAGAAAGTTAAAAACAGGGATTCTTTACCTTCAATATAGAGGTTTAGAATTTTGCCTTTATTTTTATTTGAAAATTCGAAGTTTGAAACTTTATTTGTGAAATTAAAATTTTAAAATTCGGGCCGGCCCGAACCGCAAGCTGGCCAAACAAGCCGTCTCGATCCTGAATGGCGCCATCAAAGGGAAATGGAAAATCTGTCTGAAGCAATCAGACAAAAAAATTTAAAAATATTTTTAACAAAAAAATTCTTTTGCGCATTTTGAACCATTCTGACGCAAAAGTGTCGCATTTTCCCCCGATTGCTTTTGACGAAAAATGTGGTCGGACTGGTACGCTCGAGTGCCGAGTCACTCAAAAATAAGGCAATTTTGCCCGAGTTTCAGACAGCTCCGGTCAATATTGATGCTGTTTATTTTATTGATCGGGACTCAGCAATGGGTCTAGCTTTGAATCTTCATGTTTTAATGTGTTCATGAGATCAAAAGTTAGACTCATTGAAGAGTCCCGATCCTTATGCTGATCTTGACCCTGACCCTGATCTGGGATATCCACTTCGACCCTGATCCTGATCTCGAAATCGGTACTCTGGCACGACTTTAGCTCCGATATCAGGGGTTCCTACCCAGACTTCGACCTTTGTCTCAAAGTTGTTTGTCTGGGTTCTCATCTTGGAGTTGCGTACCCAGATCTTGGAGTTGCTTGCTCCAGGCCTCGATCTTCATCTCGGGATCAATGTTCTTGCCTTCACCTCGATGCTAGGGTTATCTGCTCCAGGTACTGTGATTGAGGTATGTTGCAATTGATTAAAATTGATGCAGACAGTTTTTTATAAGATTCGGAATTTCAAGGACAGGATGGGCACCTTCAATTTGGTCAAATCAGTAAAAAGAAGATTGATGATTGTTTACGTGATATTTTTGGTGGATAAAAATTGATCGGGTGTGGGTTGATCGAATGAATCAAGTACTGTAATAGGGAGAAGATAGAATGTATTTTTTACCTTGTTATTTGTAGGAATTAATTAAAAACAAATATGAGGTAAATTAAGATTGAAAAATAAAGTACGTTTCATTATTTTGTTTTTTTGTGTTTTTCCGCAAAAAAAGTTGATCCAACAGCGGCTTTATGGGATAAGATTAATTGGGATATCGATGACTGGTGGAACTATGTAGTTCGATTTACTCTCCGTAGTTTGGTCTATAAAAACTGATTGACAATGGGTTATTGAATGAATAGGTTTTGTTGTCAAAAGTTAATGGAGTGTATATTTCGGTACTTATATTTTGGTTTGTAGAAATTGATCGGAGATAGACTTAAAGTGATCGATTTTTACATTAATGAGAAATGAGGTGTATAGTCTCGTTACTTTTATTTGATAGAAATCGATTGGAAACAAACTTTGAATTTATCAATGTTGACATTGGAAAATATTTGAATTTTTTCATGAGTTCGTTCTCATTTGTTTTTTGGATAAAAACTGACCGAAAGTGGGTTATCGAAAAGACCAATGATCAGTATTTTAGGAAACTTTGGGGTATATTTCTTGATTTCATTGTCCATAAAACTCTCGAAGATAGATTTCATCAAGTGAATCAGTTACTGTAACATTTAAAAATGACAGTTTCGATTTTATTATTGGTTTTTTCCAGGTGAAAGTCATGGAAACTATGAGGTGATGGAAATATTGATTTCTTTAAAATAAAAAAATTCCTGAGTTTGTGTGCGATTTTTAGTATAAAGTTGAACTATAATCTAAATTTTCACTTTCGTCGTTCATCTACTATATACAAGCTGTTAAGAACTTTATGAGGTGATAGAGATAACGATTGATTTTTCATTTAAAAGTTGATTTCTCCAACATGACGACAGGCTGCTGAAAAAGGAACAATTGCTTTTTCTGTGAATTGTCCTCCATTGATAAAGAAACACTAAGAAAAAAGCCGAATTTTTTCTCATTAAGAGGAATTATTTTGGGATATTGTTCTTAATTTTTTATAAGGTTAAGTTTCGAAATACAGAAAATCTTGAATTTTTAATCTAAAAACTTCAAACTTCAAAGTTTTAAGAAACAAAAGTTGTCAATAGTGATGATGATCTTGAAAGGCAATTATTCGGAGGACTTTTTTAATCTCAGATTTTGAATCAAGCTGAAGAATTAAAAATAGAACACAAAGTTGATTCTCGTCAAGATTTTCCTGAAGCTTACGGTAAGGCAATTTACCTTCGAGGTCGATTGAGAGTTAGGACCGAAGTTATTCACAAATATGGGCAAGGTGATTTTTCTTCAGATTTTCTGAAAATTATAATAAGTCAACTTTTATCCAAGGAAAATATACAAATCGACATGAGACTCCATCAAATATATGAGAGAAATCGTCTTTTCTACAGATTCTCTAGAGATTATAGTAAATCAACTTTTATTCAAGAAGAATCCAGATCGATGAGAAAAACGATTGTTTTCGATAATATTGAAAACAACCATTAAGTCTGGATGGCAAGTTCCGAAAGAGTCGAGCATAAAGAAGATAAAGATCACTTCCAACAAAAGCAGGAACTAAAGTAAAAGTTTCCATCTCATATTTCATTTTTAATATGATCGAAATTTCATTTTTTAAAGTTCTCAAATGTGGAAATGAAGTTCGAGTTCAATTCTCATTCTGTAATATATTGAATTTTAATTATTTTTAAACTTATTCTATCCCAGTAAATTGTATTATTATTAGGTAAATTTTCCGTGAAGCAAATCCATCATGAGATCTACCTTGGATTAAGTCTATTTTGAGACGAATTCATCCTATAACGAATCTATCGTGAAAAAGGTCTTTCCCGAAGTATGTCTTTCTTGATAGTCACAAAATGAATAAAAAATTAATTTGAATTACGTAGAGCCTGAGGTTTCACTTTTTCCGATCTTTAAATAAAGAAGAAACTACTTTGCCCAACAAACTTTAAAGGACCCTAATTTGATTTTACAGCTCCAATTTGGGGGAAGACCATTTTGATCAAACGATTAGCCATAAATCAGAATCCTCCGCCTCTCGATGGAAAAGTTTTTGGAATTTTCTTGATTCTCATTAAAGTTTTTTGAAGAAAATAAAGTTCTTTTAAAGAATTTGAACCAATGTAGTCGTTGAATTTTCAAAAACTACAGTATTTCTATGTTAACTAGATTTTTTTTATGAATATGAAGCCCTTTAACGAAGACATTTTTCTGTAATTTTTAAATTAAAATAGACCTTAATTGAAACCCCTCCAATCGAAGTACTCTCACTGTCATAAATTACCCGATAGAAAAAATCTCATATTAAAGTTGTTTTCTACTTATGGACTTCTTGAACCAGGCCTTTTCAATAAAAATACTCTTAATTTCCTGTTTTTGATCAAAATTACCTACTATTAAGATTTTCATATTAAAATACATTTTGTACTTATAAACTTTAAAATTAAGATGATCTATTTATAAATCCATAAATTAAAACAGATGATGACTAAATTTTTTATAGTCCAAGTAGTCCCGCTTTTGTGAGTTCTCCGATCAAGGTGGGGTATCATTAATCAAAGGAGTTTTTCACTGATGAAAGTTTTTTGATCAAAGTTTATGAATATTCTTGTATTGTCATCATTTTCATGAACTGCTGTACCCAACACTGTCTGGCAATTCTTTCGATTTATCACGTATCCCCATTACTGTATTTTCCTAAAGCTTAAAAATTTGGAAATTAAATATTTTAACTTTAGATTCCAGAATGAAACTAAGATTTTCAACTTTTAATTTTTAAATATAAATTTAAGTTTTAAAAAACATCGTTCTTTGAGTCTTCAGACCACTTAATCCTCGATTCCAAATATTCAATATTTATGATTTTTTGGGAGCCATTTACTGACTCCCTATTTTCCACGAGAATTAAAAAACATTCAATCGTATTTTGTCATCCTAGGACAGTTATAAAAATGGTTTCGTTCATGGTTTTAACGTCAATTGAATTTAATTTCCGGAATCAGTATCTGGGAATCGAGATTCTAGGATATTGAAAATCTTTCATTTTATCGTCATTCTGGGATGATATTATGAAAATAGTACAGTCTCATCTTTTTTCAGTTCCGAGAATGATATTTGAACTTTCAGATTCCGAAAATTTTAAAAATATCCTGGGAAGTTGTGTCAGAAAAATTTATTATGTGACAAATTTATTAATTCTCTTTTTTCTCATATGACTAAATCCTATGTTTTCTTTATGATGAATCACTTTTTCTCATCTTTCAGCCTCATTAATTTCGGATTCTGGACTCTCTAGTCTCTGTTCTCTTTGACAAATTGTGTAAAAAATATCTACTATTTACAATAACAATTCCGGAACTAAGGTCCAAAATTAAAGATTATGAGAATTCGTGTCGAAACAACTTCGTAAAAATATTGTTCTTGATTTTCATAATAAATTTTTATCATTTTAGAGTTGACTATTCCAAATGGAAAATAAAAAGAATAATGAATCTGAATGGAGATACTTTGTTTCCTTGGTAATACTTTTAAAGCATTAAGGTTCATAGTAATTTTAATACTAATTTAAATTAAATTAACATGAATATTAATAATAACTTTAATCTGTATATATTTCGATACTAGTTTATATTAATTCAATGATTGCAGAAGGATTATCTGGCTATCAAGGATTACGCCTTCCTTTGCATAGGATCTGTCCTGGCAATCTTCACCGGGGCTGGAATCCCTCATCTCGTCTGTGTCGTCGGATGGCTTTTGAATGTTTTTGTGATGGTAGAACCTACCTCGGAAGTTTTTCGGTCGAAAACAACCCCGCTTTTACTGTATTTTGTCTCGGCCTCGATCGTCCTGGGGATCATTGCTTTTCTTCAATTTTTTTGTTTCCGACTTGTTGCTCTGAAGGTTTCGAGGAGAATCAGGAGGAAATATTTCCAACTTTTAGTTTCTCAAAAAATTGACTTTTTCCAAAACACAGTAAGCGGGGAAGAAAACTCAAGATTCGAAGGTGACATAGAGAAATTCTCGAAAGCCTTGATGGAGTCCTTGCCGAACTTGGTTTCTACAGTATCCCAAATGGTTTCGGCTCTTCTAATTTCTCTCAATTTGAGTACTAGATTATCTCTCCCGATTATGGGGCTCGGATTGTTCTGCATCTTCTGGTTTTCGGCCTTCAACCTTTTCCTGAATTCAGAATCAAAAAGAGAACAAAAAATAAACAAGAAAACCTTGGAAGCTCTGAAGACATCGTCTGGATTCAGAAGTCATTGTGAAACTCAATTTTCTTCTGGAATAAAAAAATCTGTCTTTTCCGGAATTTTAGCAGGAAGTTCCCAACTCTTCATCTACTCTTCCATGGGTCTGGGAGCTTTGTATGGAAATTGGCTCATTGACAATGATCTTCTTATTTATCCTGGATCAATCTTCATCATAGCATGTACAATAGTCCCGGCTTCGATGAGATTCGGACAGATTTTCCTTAACTTTTCAAATTTCTATGAATTAAGGTCTATTTTTAAACATTTCCAAAAATTCGCCAAAAAAGAATCGAACTCTACAGTGATCCAGATCGATTCAGAAAACCCCCCAGAATATTGGCCAAATTCGGAATTAAAAAGAAAGAACTTTATATTGAGCTTCTTCAAAAATGAAGTTGGATTTTTCCAAGAAGGTTTTCGTCAAAAGAATTCTTCTATTTTTATTCAACTAAAGAAATCAGCATTTAAAAAGAAACTTTATGGACTGGGATTCCTTTTTTGCTTGGTTTTTGCTGTCGCTCCCCCGACTTTCACTAAACTGAATGGAGATCTGTATGAATTTTATCAAATCGGAAGAACAGGTAGGGATTGATATAAACTAAAACCTTATTAAAAAATTGAATTCTATCAATTAGTCTTTAGACATTAATTAATTAATAAAATTTAAATTGTTTTTTAAATATAAATAAATTTTTCAGAACCATTCTTTTCTGATGGCGTGACGATCTCCTGGAAATACCTTGTTGCTGGCGTGATTACCTGTCTCGCAGGAATTTTATGCGTAATTCCTAAAATTAATCATTTTTAATTTTGATTTTTAATTTCAGACAATAATATACACAAGAAATGGAGAATTGATTGCGAAAGAAGTGAGATTTATGGTCTACACAGATTTCACAACTAAATATGGACCGAATCTTTCTGAACCTCTTCGTCGATCCATGGTTCCTCTGATTTTGAAATCTGCTAATCAGTGTAAATCAGTGAGTTTTCCAACAACCGTAATTTCTTTAAAAGTTATTTTTGACTTCCAACAATTAATATTAAAAAAATTCAGGTATTCGATTCGAGACTCTCTGCCTTCACAGTCGGAGTTTTTTCCTTGGCTTTCGGATTCGCTTTCGTCTTCGAGAAAAACGTCCCCAGTGCCTTCGTTTGTTCCATCTGCTTTGGACTCCAAGCCATGGTGCAATACTTCATCTTCAGAATCGCCGATGTCCAGTTGAAAAGAGCTGTTTCTGAGAAGAATGAAAAAGCAAAAGTGAGAATTCATTTCAATATTTATTTAAAACCAAATTAATTTTTCCAGACTTCGATAACAGCGTTCGAAAACATGACGGATGCTGAAGTCAGAGATAAGCTCCCTGAAATCAGGAAAGGATACGATGGATATCTCAGGTTCGCTTTCCATCGGTTGTCCTCCGTCATCGGGACAGAAGCCCTCAGATTCGCCTTCATCGTAGCCGTTCCCCAAGTTACTCAAGCCATATCCTACGTCGTCGGCTGCTTCCTCGTCGTCGAAGGTCTTGTTCGTCCTGTCGTCCTCTACAAGTAATTTTTAAATTTTTGATCTCGATCGAGAAATCCGTGTCGAGAAATTTATTTAAAATCTTATATGAAAATGATATTTTTCAGAGTTGTCCAAACCCTCTACATGTCGGCCTTTAGTATAGCCACTATAGCCCAATTCAACACAGACGTTCACCAGGCAAGAATAGGAGCTGTTGATCTAAATGACGTCATTGGAGAAGACGACTTGGAATCCCACAACTCCTCTATCAGAAGTGGGGCCAACATTGTCCATCCTTCTGCAGCTTAGTTATTTTCGTAATTTTTACTTACCGTAATTACTGGTAATTGCCAAAGATCTTGTAGAAAGTAGATTTTGTATATTAATCTTGTGTAAAAATGTAATAGTTCATTTGTTAATTTTGTACAAAAATTTAATAATTCATTTTTTAGCTTCGTAAATAAATTTCATTTTTTATTTCCTTTCATTTGTAGGAAGATTCTTTCTTATTTTGTGCAATTAATCTTATAGAAAAATCTAAATTAAATTTTATTAAATTTGCAGAAATTATTTTTACTGACATTATGAAAATGTTAATTATTTATTTTATATCCATTTTGAAGCTATAATTATAAAAATACAAAATCTTATAAACAAACAAATTATGGAAAACAACAGCCTTTATTTTCATATTAAAAACACAATAGAAAATTTATTTTAAAGAAATGAGACATAATTTATTTGAAGAAAATGAACTATGGTTTATTTAACAAATATAATTGACTTAAAAAAGTAACATAATTTGCACCTAAAAATGAGATGCGATCTACTCCAAAAGTATCAGATATAATTTAGTTTCAGAAAATAAGACATCATTTACTTCAAAAAGTCAGATATAATTTATTAGAAATTGCAGGAAGTGGAAATTTGATGAAAAATCCAAAGAACCAAAAGAGACAGAAAACCGCCTCTCATCATCATACTACGATAAGTTTTATAAAAGCCAAAAGGTCAAAGTCAAACATTGGCAAAACATGAATTAATGCCAAATATGTTTGTTGCCAAGTCTTAATCTTTGATGACCTCCGAAAGTGTGCTCTTGGAGTAACACGAGCTTTGCTAAATACAGATTCTTGACGAAATGCAGATGAATTCCAATTATCATATTATTATAGAAATCATAAATAAACATTTTTCGCAAAATCTTTTCCCGAATAATTTTCGATTTCAAGTTCCTTGAAGATTCGAGCAGAATATAAGCCACTGTATTTTTGTGAAATAAAATTAGATTAAAAGTTTCTAGAACACCTTGTGGGAGTTATTCTTCCAAAGTTTTTTCCATCCATCTTTTCTGGAAAAAGCTTTTAACTGCATTAGCTATCGTATTTATTTTCATCAAAGCATAATCGGGTCTCAATATGAACAAATGAGCTGGTGGTGGAGGAGCAGATAGAACTTTCGATTTTGATTCCTTCATTTTCGGGAATTCTGATTCTTCAGTTTTTTGGTCTTCAGATTCCTCAATTTTCTGAATTTCGGATTTAATTTCAGCAATTTCAGATTCTTCCATCTTAGAAATATCGGATTCCTTGATTTCTGGTACTTCAGGTTCTTCGGGTTCAGGAACTTCTGGTTCTATTTCGGCAGGTTTATAGATTCCATAAATATTAGCATACGGTACATTTCTGTAGAACCTCGCTGTCACTTGATGAGCAAAGAAAAATAACAAAACAAACTTCAAAATTGAAGAAGACAACATTTTTCAAATTTAAAATATTTTTTAGATTTTCAAAAATCAACAAATCTGGAGATTTTCAGATTTTTTAATATCCTCGATAATTAAAAAAAATCTTTTAAAAACGAGAAAACTAGGCGTGGTCCAGAGGCGGCGCAAACTGACCTTCTGACGTTTTCCTCTCGAATTAGAATCCAGAAATCCCTCTTCTTTTTTTTGAACGTCACAATTCTAATTAATTCAAAAACAAAAAAAATTAAAAATAAAACTTTGACACTTTTCGAGTAGGTTCATATTGAAAAAATTCAACTTTTTTTCGTCTGGATTTTCAGTCAATGTTCTTCGAATTTATTATCGTAATAGAGATTAATTCCTAATTATCAGGATTAAAGTCAAAGACCAAACTCAAATCCTTTTCAAAAAAACCTCATAAAACAAATTTAACTCCCACGACGAAATATAGAGATCACAACCATCTCATCCAGTTTGAAGAAGACACTTTGGAAGGGGCTAATTCGATTGTCCCGTTTCCAACACTATGCCACAAAACCTATACCAAAAACCTCCAAAACACATCTAAATCCCCATAACATTATCAACAAGATATCGGTCATCTTTTATAACGAATCCCTCGTTTCATAAAATAACTTTTTTATCAATGTCGAGTTTTCGATCTTCTTTCATCCATTCTCCTGTCTCTTGATCTTGTCGGAGACCTCGCATTCATATCTCTCTTTTCTCTCTGCCGATCTCTTGGATTCTCATTCGAAACCGTCCTTGAATTCTTAGAAGGTTTACTCGCCTCCGTTCTTCTCGACTTCCTCGGTACTGATTCATCTTCTGAAATCTCCGTCATCGGTGTCCTTTCCCTTTTATTCTTGTGTGGAGGTGTCGGTGATTCTCTTTTGTCCTTTTCCACGGAATTGTCCCGCGTTCTTTTCCTTTCTGATCTGGTAGAAGCTTCATTCCTCTCTGCTTTACTCAGTGATATCCCTTCGTTTTTATCTGATCTCACAGAACTCGGTTCATTTTCACTCGCTCCATTCGAATTTCCATTCTTGTTTTTAATATCATCCTCATTTTTTCCTTCATCTTTTGATTTTCCATTAGCCTTCTTAGCTGCAATATCTGCCAGCTCTTTTTTTCTTTGAGCCGAAACCTCCTCTTCTTTCTTTTTCCTTTCTGCAGCAGCTTCTAATGCCTTCTGCTTTGCTTCTTCTTCTGCTCTTTTTCTCGCATCTTCTTCCGCTTTTTTTGCAGCTTCCTCTGCTTTTATTCTATTTTCTTCAACGCTTTTTGAAATCTCTAATCCTCTTACTTTCAAAGTCTAAAAAGATTTAATTCACTACATTTATACAATGAAAAGAATCACCTCATTAGTCCCTTGGATTGCAACTTGGAAAACTCCCTTTTGCATTACTTCACTGTACTCTGGACATGGTTTTTTTCCTGCAGGAGTGCTTTGGACATTCTAAAATTAATTTTTGAACAGAGATTACTAGACAATCTATTTTTAGAAAACACCAAATATTTTTGAAGGAATTATCAAATAACAATTCTTCCTCGAAAAAATACTAAATAATAGCCATTATCCAAATGTCAAATAATAGCTATTCTTTGAAAAATAATAATTCAAGAAACCAACCAAATAACTATCGGCCTCAGTAAGGAACAATCTGTTATTTTTCCATTGCCATACTTCATTATTGAAACAACTGTATTCCGGCTCCACTCCTTGTTCTGGATCCGCGTGATCTAGAGCTTCTTCAACAACTTCCTCAACGCTTGGTATGAAATTCCTTTTTGAATCACGACAAGCACTCAGATTATCTGGTGAAAAATTCCACAGAGCATTTAATGCCTTATTTCCCAGATCAATTTTCGAAGGGTCATAATGCTCAATGTCTTGCTTTTTAAATGGTTTTAGCTGTTTTTCTCCACGCGAAGCCAACCAATCCGGACATCCTTCATTTTTCCAGGAAGACCACACTTTTTCTCTGCTTAGAAGTTTCTAAAAAACATTAATTTGAAGGAAGTTCATTCAAAAATTACTAAAAAATCAATTAAAACATTAATTTAAAACCCACTTTGACGAATTCGCCAAACTGAAAACCTCTAGGAAAAGTGTCACGTAAAAGCTTGGAACATCTTTCCGTAACTTCAGTGATGTGTTTGCTCTGATCTTCGGTCAAAAAGAGAGTACAGCTAAAAAACTAAGTAATTATATATTTCGAAAAACAAAACATACTCCCGAAATTTGACGTCGGACTGCAGATAATTACAAAGAATTAGAACCTGAACAAAAAAATATCTTCGGAATTGGGGATCGGCAAACTGAAGATGTAGAAGTTTTTGACTTGTTTGATATTTCGCAAAAAAAACATCTGGCCTTCTTAGAGATTCTTCTATTCCTTCCATTTTCTGGACTTGAAGCTCGTATTCCTTGTTTCCTCTTCTTTTGTCGAGTTTGTAAGTGGAAAAAACACTCAACACTTCGTTCATGTTTTCTTGGAAGACTTCGAAAGCCGATTTTTGATATATCTTGTTGGGGTCGCAAAAATATTTCTGCAATCCCCAGAATTTTTGATATAACTTGAAATCTACCGGAATTTCTTGAGTCCTGGAAGAACCTTGTTTAGAAATTTTAAAAAATGGGGAAATTACATTTCGATTTCGACACCCTGTTCTGGATCGACGTCTCCGGAGGACTTCAATTCGGATTCATCCACCTCTTGGTCGTATCCTGTGTCGTTGGAAGTATTGAATTGTCCGGTTATGTTCAATCCCGATTTCTCGAAAAGCGGAAGAGATCTAGCCAGCAGAATATTCACTCTACCGCAGAATTGAGTATCGATTGTTCTGGATAGCCGTTTCAGAAGATCGTTACACATTCTCAGAACGTTGTTTTTACACACATCAAAAAATTCTTGCTGAAAATGAATTATTATCGGATAACTAAGAAAACAAAAACTTACACTTTTCCATATATCAATGTGGTTCTCGACGATCGTGAAGATCTCGGCACATTTGTTCTTCGGAGAACATTCAAGAAGATCTTGCATAACAGTCACTGTTAAAGCCTTGGGACAAAGGTCTGGAAATATCAAGGAAAAATATAATATAATTACAAATTACACAGATCACATAAAACCATGGTCGATACAGACTACATAAGCAATATGAACCATGTAAGTAGTACGAATTATGTGGATTACAGGAGTAAAGTAAGTAGAGAAAGTTACCTTCTTTAGCAAGCGCAACAACGAATAAGAAATGTCTCTCGATTTCCTCGATGCTGGATTTATTCTTGACCAACTCCATTGCCCTTTCTCGGATCAACTTCTCTGCGACGACACTGGCGCGTTCTTTATCACTAGAACAAAATTATTACATTTATTGAATGTGGAAGTCGAAAAAACATACTCATCAACTAAATTTGCCGGAATCGCCGTCTTGAAGGCAGCAACATCGAGGACTCTGATGGCTTGTTCCATTCTCGACAGTTCTAGAAGGAATAATAATAAATAAAGGTAACAGAATAACAAAAAAACAAGAAAGTTTGGAAACAAAACGACGCGGCATTCGGAATCGAAAGCGATAGACGCAGAAATGGCGAAGGGAACAGGACGCCAAAAGAGAGTGTAAGAAACGTTTTGAAGTTGAAAACGATGAGGATAGAAATGGAATGAGGAATATAATACTAAAAATCGGATAGAAAATATTTTAAAAATTAGTAATGATAATAACAATCATGAGGAGAAGATAAAATGTCGAAGAAATTATGTAGAAAATAATATTAGCTAAAAAGGATAATTAAAATCTATAATTTATGATTTTCAAGCTTGATTTATTGAAGCTTTTCGAAATCTTAATATATAAGATTGGTTGATTGATTTTTAGAAATCTTCAGTTTTCCTTAATTGAAGTCCCTACCTTCTTTCCTCATTTTTTTTTGCTTTTTTCTATATTTCCAACCTCAGACCCCTTCCTTAGCTTTCTCTAAATTCCTCAGACCACTGGTCATTTCTTTTCCCGGCTCCTTGTCGGTTTCGGTTTTTGAATCACGGTTTACAATACGATTTTTGGAATGACTTTCTTGAATAAATTTCCCGAATGAATAATAATGGCGCTTTTCGACCTCTGCTCTTCTTCGATAAATTTTTGACGTTTTTCATCTTTTCGATTCGTCTTGGTCAATGTTTGCCTTTCCTGGCGATTCTTTCACTAAAATTTTCTTTGATTTTGAGAACTTTCTTGAAATTTTATTTTTATTGATTTTAAATGTTATATCGAGGTTCTACTTATATTGATTGTAAAAATTTTTTCAGATTTTTGTCTTTCATTTTTATATTTTTATTTTCTCTACTTTAAAAGGCTTTGTTAAGTTTTAACTTTCTTTGATTTCGAAGGCTCTTGGATTTTTTTTATTGATTTGTTTGACTCAGATTGACCTTGTCTAAACTCCCGAAAAATTTGCTGACCTTAGTGAAAAAAGTGGGTGACCATTCGAGAGAAAACTCGAGTGCTTTTCTGGTAGCTTTTGCTCCTGCTTTTGTTCTTTTTTATATTTTTGGAGAAAAGTTTTGCATCAGAGTCCCATTTTACCAAAGTTGAATATCAAATTTTGAGATCGGGATTTTATTTTCCGTTCTAGAACATAACTTGCTTCAAATTACTTTATACTGAGATGTTTTTCTACATTTTTCGTTTCGATAAACAACTTTAAATTAGTTTGTTTTAGGACGTGATTTACTTTATTTTTTTCATCTTAAGAATCAGCTTTAAACTTTTCTATTTCGAGACGTAAATTACTCTGAATTTTTTACACTAAGACACCAAGTTTTTTCATCTCGAGAAATAACTTGTTCTAAAATTTTTTCGTTTTAAAACGAGGTTTATTCCAAATTTTCCATGTCGAAATTTGACTTTTGAATTATTCTTTTTGCAAAATATATTTCTTTAAAGGACTAAATTTCATTCAAGAACTCCCTCGTTCGTTCTGCTTTATTTATTACAGACCGGTGTCTTCATCTTCTTTTCGTTCTTTTTTTAGAATTTCGAAAGGGGGATCTTGTATCACTAGCTCTTCGTTTTTCGAACCTAGATCTCTCCCATTTTGAGAGCTGTCTGAGATGGGTAAAAATATCAGTAACCACCTCATAGTCGGAAGATGAGTTTAACATTGTGTCAAGACCAACTCATGATCAGGAACTAAAGTTGACGTCATTAGTTTCAAAATCAACAATTTTTGATTTCTTTGAATTTATTCTCTAAGAATACAGATTAATTGTCCCGATACGAATAAAATTAAATTTATTTTTTTGACCACGAGCTCGATTACCGATCTTTAAGTAACGTACGCAACGAACCACGCCTTTCTATTCAGAGGTTTCTCTAATTTCGATTTTTCAAGAGGATTTTCCAAGGTGTGGTTCTGCAGTGAATGATGCTTGCTTTGTTTCCCTATTTCAGCTACTGTCCTCTTAGCCATTAATCGTGGTGGGATCGATGTCTTTTTTGATGTAAGAAACTTGATTAATTCTTTAAAAATATATCCGAAATGATAGTCCTACCATAAATTACATTTTATTCATTTCAAGATCGCGGACTCAATTTTTCTCCTTTAATTACTCTTCATCTAAAAGGTACATTTGTGGCGTAATTTCCATGTTGCCGTTATTGCCAGCCCGAACAAACAGAACACTGACCGTCGTCCACTCTCCGAAAAGGCAATAGGAACAGGGACAAACACCCCGAAAAGTTACGAACACCCCCTGAAAGGGGATAGGGACAGAGACGAACACCTCGACTGGCACCTGGCTTACCTGTCCCGCCTCCAATTTAAATGGAAACGGGGCCAAACAATGTTGCGCGAAAAGGGGATTGGGAAAATCTATATCTTTCCGATCTCCGGGACCGCAATTTTCCGACCCGGGTCGATTTTTCTTTTGTAACTGTTTCTTCCTTAAAACTTTCTGAACATTTTCGGGTTTTTATTTTAACGATCTTTTGTAACTGGAATTTCGTGAGAATTTTGTGACTTTCTGAATATCCTTTTTCGGGGGAATTTCATAAGAATAATTATTTTTACTATAATATATTTTTGGAATAAGGATCTGAAACTCCAGAAAATCCCAGAATTCATGACGAGAAGATTTCATAAAATGAGTATTTATAATTTTGTACTGTTATATTCAAAAGTAAATAGCTATTGTAGCAAAAACTTTAAACATAATTTTCAATGGGGATTCTGGAGTTGTGAATCTAATTTCTGAAATAATTTCAATCAAAAAGTTCTATTTCCATGATATATTTTGATTGCGAAACGAATGCTTTTGTTGATTCAATCATTTCCGTTTGAGAGGATCCTCGAGACTCCCTCCCCGAATTATTCCATGATAAAACGGTCGATACTTAATCAAGTTCGTCCAGGCAATCCCTCCCATCAAAAATCGATCTCTGAAGCTGACCCTAAGAAAATTAAGAAATCGAAAAAAATCGGGAATTCGAGAAAATCGAAAGGTCGAAAATGGGAAAGTTTGTTCAGAAGAAGCTCTTGTTTGTCTCGCTGTCCACTTTTGTCCCTCGTTTTGTTTGGTCTTCTCCTTTTGTAACTGGTCCTTCCGGCTAGTTGTTCCAAAAGTATCGGAAGTCGGTTCACGTTCATCGATGATTTTTGTTTGTTCAAAAATTAATTCCTTTGACAAATATGAAATCTGAGAAATATTCGTCTCGATGATTTCCTTCTTCACTTTTTCCTTTTTTAAACAAAGGAGAGTTTTTTCTGAAGGTTATTTTTATCAAAAACTTTATCGCCCACGTAAAATATGATTTTTTGGAAATTATCTTATTATATAGAATCACCAAATTTATCGCCTACGTAAAATCTAATTTTTTAGGCTATATATTACGAAAGAAATTAAAAGGTGACTCGATATAAATTTTTTAATGCTTCAAGAACTACAGAGGAGAAAATGATTCGATTTTCTTGTTGAGTCATTTGTTTTTGATTATATTATTGTGGAAATGGTATTTTGCGAAATTTTCTCAATGAGAATTTTCGAAACCCTCGATTTCAATGGATTCCGAGTTTCTATTGAATTCTGAAGAATTCTAATGACCAAAAACGTAAAATGTTTGATCCGACGAATTCTGATTTCCATTTTTTCCTTTTTTAGTAGAAATTTCTTGTCATCGATTTCTATCAATACTTTTATCGTCCGTGTAAATTTCATTTTTTAACTTAAAAAATATCTTTATTTTGTTTTTGTCCTTATAAAAACATTTATTTTTTATTTATTTCTGGATATTATTGAATTCCTACGATTCCACGCTCTGATACTCCGGATTTTAAACAAATTTTTATCGAATTTTAATTGAATTTTGATATTCATCGAATCATAAAATTAATTTCAGCCTTTTAAGATTCATTTCCATTTTATTTTCGAACGAAATGACATCAACTCCGATTTTGGAAATTTAACTTCATCGCCTGAGGGAACTTGGCCTCGACCCTGATTTGCAACTTTCATTTTTGATCGTCGATTTCACTGCCTAGGGAAAAGTTGACTTAAATCGAAATTTTAACCATCAACTTTATTACCCGAGGGAGACTTGGCCTCAATCAAGATTTGGATCATCAACTCTATTATCTGAGGCAGACTTGGCTTCAATGTGCTGCAAATCCGTGGCCCGTTGCTGGCTCTTCATCCTCTTGATCTCCTGGCTTCTGCTTACTTGTGCCAGACAAGTCTTCGATCTAATCGGGAAACTATGGCTTCCGGTGATTTTTAATTTGCTCCAAGTAAGTTTTCATTTTATAATCGTCAATTTTCCGACTTTGAATGTCCTCGAAAAAAATAATTTATGAAAAATGATCTTTGTCAATAATTCTCTTTTAAATGGGATTTGGAATAGGAATAATGACAAGGTCGTCTGTGTTCACGATCTCGAAAAATCCGACAATAAAAATTCAGTGGAAAGTTAAATAAGATAATTTATTTTTAACTTCTTTAAGGTTATCTTTTTCGCTTTTTTATGAGGTTGTATGAATCATAAAAATTGATATCTTTGTTTTAAAGGAGAGGAATTTTGTTTTCGAGAACTATTTAATGAGTTTCACTTTTTTTGAATTTTAATCAAGTTTTTTCTTTCAAGAGTCACTTAATGAGTTTCTTTTTGAATTCCGATCAAAAACATTTTCGTTGATTTTCATACTAAAAAAATCGAGAGATGAGTATGTATGGAAATTGGAAAAATTTTTGAGCAATTTTTATTTATCGAATTCTGGAGAAACAAATTGCTGTTTGGAGTTGTAGAAAAAAATAACTTCATTAAGTGATTCCTGAGTGGAAGATTTCATTCAAACCAAAAATCCCCATTGATCGAATCCTGGAGAGGAAATTTTATCGAAACAAAAAGTGAAAATCTTTCAATAATTTCTGGACGGAAAATTCCATGCAAACCGATAATCTCCATTAATCGTATTTTAAATAGGAAATTTTATTCAAATTCAAGATTTCCGTTGATCGAATTCTTAATGAGAAGTTTCCGTGCAAACCAAAAACCTCTATTGATTATTTCTGGACGGAAAAATTGAAATTATTCATCATATTAATCCGAGGTTCATTCCTCTTCTTTAAAGATTAGTTTTGCTCTCTTTAAAATTTTTAGAGAATTTTGATTGAAACCTGCAGCCAAATCCCTATTGAATTTTTTTCAATTTTGCCGATTTATCCGGATTTACGGTCTCTTTTTCATTGAACCAAAAATGCGGAAAAGAAAAAATAAACCGATTTTTGAATTGAATAAAATTATTTTTATTTTGAGGAAATATTTTTCCGAAATAAAATCTTTTTAAAAAAGTAATTCAATAAATAAAATTTAAAAAAAATTATGTAAGGAGATATTTAGAAACATGAAAGAAATTTTTTAAAACATTCCAGATCATGTTTTCTTTTTCCAGAAAATTTAAAGATCGAATTTCTCCGATCTTCTTCAAAAACGGTTTCCACATCTTTTACATCTTTTTATTTTTTGTTCGGAATCGAACTCTCGAAAATAGAAGTGTACAAAAATGCAAAGTTTTCAGATCCATCTTTTTCCGGTTTTTGACAAAAGTCATTTTCCTGGATTGACGGGCCCGAGAAATGACGGACTCAATTAGCCCCAACTTGACCGATCAACAGATGGTTGACACATTTTCGGATTTACGTAATCGGGCGAAGAATTTAAATTAAAGAAAAAGTCACTAAAATAATACAAAACAAAAAGAGGAACCGAGCATTTTTATAAAGTTATTTTAAAAAAAAATTATATTATCGAGTTTACGTAGTCGGATGAAAAAAACTTGAAGAAAAAGTTGTACTGAAAAAATAAAAAAGAAAATAGACATATTTGCAAAATAAACTTGAAGGAATTAAAATTAAAAAATACTTTCAGATTCTGAGCTGCATCAGTGGTCTTTTCGCGGCGGGACAACAGAGGATTTCCCTCCTGATCACACTTACAATAACATCGGTAATATCTATTCTATACAATGTATTTCTGATGCTATGGTACGCAAATACTCTGGGAGACAGATCAGAACCTGTCTTGAGTTTTGGATTACCGTACTCCCATTCTTTCTTCTTGAGATACACTCCGACGTGCAAAAGTCAGTTCAATCTCACGACATCACGCTGGGTCCAAGACAAAGCCTGCGTGGTACCGTACTACAACATTGAAGGAATTCAGTCAATGTTACATTCCATCGTTGCTTTCTTAATAATTATTTTTTCCTTCATTTTAATCTGCGAACGAAGGACGAGAAAGTTTGGAAAACAAAAACTCGAAGAAGGATACAGTAGTTCGAGATCAAGTAAATCCGGACAGGTGATGCCGAATGTAGCGACTCCGATTTATGGAGATCCAGAAAAGAAAAACAATAAGAGTATTCCTCCTCCGCCGGATTCCATCAACGACATCAGCAGTGGCTACATGAACAGCAGCTATGAAGCCGTCAAGGAGGACCCAAAGAAGATTAGTGGGACGAGGAGGTCCAAAAAGAAGTCCACTAACGGAAAGAAAATTTCAAGACCTAAAAGTTCAGGAGTAAGTTTACCTAATTTTCATTAAATTTAATCGACTAGAATTCTCTAAAACCCTTTAGAGTCCAAAGTAAAATTTCTGAGAATTCTTAATTTTTGTAATTGATTATTTTCAGACATCAGAGGTCCCTTCTCAACAAGATGACTACTCTTCCGTAACGACCAAATCGTTGACGAACAGTTCGGTGGAATCCAGACAAGTGAAGCCGAGACCGAGACAACCTTTTCCTCCGGCAAGAACCAACATCCCGAAAAAAATGGTCAATAGATCTGTTTCTCCTATCAGGAGAAACTCGGACGAGGGATTTTCGGAGGAAGAAGTCTCGAAGCAGTACTCCAAGATGCGACAGAAACCCCCTGGACAGAGAACTCAGAGTCTCGCGGAACAGAGGTTGTCTCAGGCGGCCCTGGAGCAGATGAGGAAGGAGAGTTTCAAACTCAAAAATACCGCTGTCGGGAGTAGTTTGAGGATCAAGCAGAAGATAAAGACTCCGGCAGAGGGCGACAGAGAGGACTCCGGGGAGTACTTGGAATACATCAGGGCAGAAAGAAGGAATTCTAATCCAAATCTGACTTCTTTGATTTCATTCGATCCGAAAAGCAACACCTTGATCCGTGTCACGGAACTCAGCAACGATGAGGACGAATTTCAAAGAACTTCCAGAAGTGACAGCAACATCTACAAAGAAATTGCGGATTCTGGAGTCAAGTTGAGGACGAGAACAACGAGTCAGGAATCCGTCCCCTCTATCCAAGCCCCGATTTTGTGCGGAAGTCAACTGAACCTGGACTCGGGACATCCTTCGAGTTCCACCAACAGTGCCTCTCCCGATTGGAGTCAGGCGGGGATCTCCTGTGTTACTCAGAGACCGGCCATGTCTCCTCCTCTGCCACCCCCTAAGATGATGAGGGAGCCGACTTCAAGGTCGATCATGGGATATGAGTCTTCGATCTGCGAATCTCTTCCTCCCGTGACGACTGACGTCAACTCGAGACCGATCATGAGCTACAAATCCTCGACTTCCGAGTCCTCTTCTCAGATGAACAATGAAATCAACTCGAGACCTATCTTGGGGTACGATCCCTGTTCTCAGATGAGCAGTGAAATCAACTCGAGACCTATCCTGGGGTACGATCCGTCTTCTCCCATGAGCAATGACGTCAATTCAAGATCGATTATGGGGTACGAATCTTCAATCTCTGAACCTATTCCTCCTATGACAAACGACAACAATTCAAGATCAATCATGGGATATGAGCCCTCCATCTGCGAAGACATTCCTCCCAGACCGACAAAGTCCTCCTTCCAAGTCCTCCAGAATCCGGAGCTCTCGAAGTGCGTGAGATCGACGTCTTTCTCGAGCAAACCGAACTTTGTCTCCCTTTCGACAGCGATTCCGTTGCTGGACACCTTGCCAGAACCCCCATTCACGAGGTTCCTCTCCACCCAGAACTCCAAGAAGGTTCCGGACTACGCTCTTCCTCCCTCAAACGACTGCTATTACTCTCCTGGAGATTACGGTCTCAAACTGAGCGACGACAGTCCTCTTCTTGCCTACAGTAAACAGGACTCCTCGAAGTCTTCAGATTCCACCCAGTTCGACTCCAAGCCCGTCCCCAGTGCCCCCATCATCCTCAGCAACGCCGGCTTGCTCGTCTGACTTTCATCTCATACCGGTGACTTCCGTGCCAGGACCTATTCGTCCATTGTTGTATTTTTTTGTACAGAGTTGATTTCCGTTAGGGTCGCTCAGCCTTTCCATCCATATCTGAGCCAAAATATCGATGCGATACTCATTTATTACTTCATATTTAAACGATTAAAAGAGAATTTATAAACTTGAAGAGATGAAATAAAAATACCCTTGTTTTTCGGAATTTGGCATTTTCGTTCATATTGGAATATCAGAAACCATTCAGAATCCTCTGGAAAGTGTTCGAAAGATGAAACCTTCCGAAATCACAATCTGAGGTCTTCCAGAAGTTCCCTGAAATTCGTCTCGAGATCGTTTCGTAACAACACTGCTTCTGATTTTAGAATAATATGATTATTGTAGCACCGATTCATAGGCAATTGGCCGTGTTGAGCAATAGTTAATAATTTGTTCCGACTTCGAAATAGTTAGTAACTTGTTTCAATTTCGAGTTCACTGGCAGCATAAGCTTGATCATACAGATCTCTGGTTCCTAGCTCTTCCTCCACGTCCTCTTTAGTTCTTCTTGCGTGTCTGGCCCCGGGAACTGATTTCGACTGAGAGTACCCGTTTTTGACTTTGAGGGGGTTTGCCCTGTATCCATTGTTGAGATAGATATTACTCGGACAGGACCCCACTCCGGGGATCTTGTTGGAAGCCTTGATGTTGATGTTCGTCCTGATGAGTCTGTTGTTCAACGGCTTCAAAGGTCTGTAATTAGGAGACATAAAAACTGGATTTGTCTGTTTGATCTCTGTTTGCTGAAGATCGTTCCAGATCGAAAGATCTTCCTTCGTGATGTAAATGGGATTATTCATCACTATCCACGTGACAGTCTCGTAACACCCAGGGTAGGTCAAGGAGCCCTCGTAGGTAACGTAATTGATAGTCCTCGGCATCAATTCTGAAGGATGGAACCTCGTGAGAGTGGTCTTGGAGTTCTTGTAAGTCACGCTCTGTGACGCCACTGTCAACTTCCGTAATTCCACGTTCGAAACCTCTCCGATCTTAATTTCATTTTTAATCTACTATTTCACACTAAAAGTCTATACTTACATCAACTATGATGCTGATTCCTAATAAACCTTTTGGCTCCGTCATGGCTTGAGAAAAGTTTTCGTAAAGATCGTAGTTGTAGGCCAAGAGTTGGAGCTCTGCCGGGAACCTAACCCTGTCCACAGTATGTTCTGAACCCTTTTCTCCATCTCGTATCCTCCCGAAGTGGAACACGACATGGTGAAGCCTGTAGTTGTAGGGTGCCGCAGGGCCTCCACTGACATTCACGATCCTCGGAGTGAGTTGGATCGAGTCTGCGGTTTCGTAGAAAGATTCATTTACCGTAATTATCGGAAGTTGACCCGTATTCTGAAGTACTGCTTCCACCTAAATTTCTCTTCAAAAAAATCCTAAAGAATAAAAGAAACCTGTTGAGAACCAATATGGATAGGGGTCAATCCGGGATCAAACAGAAGTCTGCTGGGATCAACGTTGATGGGAGACTGTAGTTGACCTACAGTGCACATCTTCCAGTGTTTGTTGACAAGTCCCCAAAAATCAGGACCTATAATACAAGGATAAAAACATGCCGTCATCAGCCAGCTGATCATTGCTCCAAAGTGACTCAATTTCGATTCTAGTTCTGGTTCTGATTTTGGTTCCTATTCTTATTCAGATTGATTTCCTTTAAGTACCCCGACCTGTAGAGCCTCAAACTCATAGTGTTAAAATTCTACAGAGATTAGTAAACACGCTTAAAAAGTATCAATAGAAATATTTATTTTCTATGATGTTGAAAAACAAGAACAAATTTAATCCTCATCGCGAAGTTTTTGGAGATTGTAGTAAATAAATTTATTCCTAAGCAGTGAAGTTAACCTAATAGAAAAACGAAATTCTCATTGAAAAATTGCTGAAGACTATGTCCAATGACAACTTGTTAAAAAAATGGCATTCAGTACTCAACCCGAAAATCGGATGAAATTGACTTTTATCATGGAATTGACTCATCACGAAATTCCTTAAAGACAAGGGTGAACCACAATCGACGGAAAGTGAGTAGAATGTAGGTCCAAAATTAATTAAATAATCAGAAGAAATGGATCTCTAACATGACATTTCTCGAAGAAAGTGAATTCACAATCTACGAAAAGTGAGTAGAATATGAGTCTAAAAACAACTCCAAAAGTTGACCGAAATGAACTTCTGACACGAGATTTCTCAAAGAATTATAACGAATTCACTCCTGTTAAGTATGAATAGAAAATAATCTCAAGTGCACCAAGTAACATTTACTTTTTCACTACTCCTCAGTTTTACCAACACAAACATTTTTCATTTTAAAATAAGTTTTTCTGGAAAAATACCCCATTGACGAAATTCTGGAAAAAGGCAAGGATTACATCATAAAGCCGAAATGGATTCGAACAGGTTCATCAAGGCGCCCTAGGACCAAGATAATCCGACTCGAAAGAGAATTTCCAGAAAGAAAATTGACCAAGACGGTTAACAAAATTGGAAACAACCGGATTAAGTCCAAGCTTTACTCCCAAATGGACCGAAGAAAATTCCGAATTTAATTCAGAAATCTTCACGCGAAAACACTTACTTACTTTCCCATCTAGAAATTCATCCATAAATTCAGTCAGAAAATTCGCGTGGAAAATGCGCAATCCGAAACCCCAGCTGCCCCCGGTCCGGCCCCCATCTTTCGTCCGACAATTTGAAAGAAACATATTTAATTCATCGTTTTCGTTATGTCCTTGAATTCAATCCAAGAATGGATTCAATAAATCCCTTAAAATAACCAGGAACAAATGCCGTTATAAAAATTACGAATAAAATTTGCGGGAAAAATTAAAAATAGATTTTTTGTGAAATTAGTTTAGAAAAAATAAGAAATATTTGGTTTCGAAAATAATTAACAGGTTCTGAGAGAATTTAATTAGAAAAAATTAAATCAAACTTTCTCAAAAGATTGGTATTAATAAAATTGAGTTCCTTGGTGAAAAGTAGATGCCAATTACTGTGTTATTACAGAAAATTAAAGTACTTCCTTTTGCGAAATTATCTCTATATGAATCTCCAAATTTTAAATTTATTCCAAAAGCTTTCCCTCGAATTATGGAAGTTTTTAATTTAAAAAATTGAAAAACATTTGTAAAGCCCAGTCCAAAAAGTGCGGAAAACCAATAATCGCCATAGAAACTGATTTTTGGCCAGATTTTCCTTCACAAAAAGGGGACTCAGGGGTCACAACAAAGCTTGGACATTGACTCTGGATTAATTCAAAATAATTTCGGAAATTCCAGAAATTTCCAGAAATCTCAAAAAAATTTCAAAAGTGTCAAAAACAAAACTTTTTTAAATTAGAAACCTCAGACGTGTGAAAAATCTCTGCAAAAAAAAAGAATTTATTATTTTTACTTTTTTAGAAAATGAACAAAGCATCTTCGTTCCAGAAAATTTTTCTTTTCCGGTGACTGGATAAGATTACAGGAAATTATGTAGGGTTCTGAAAGTTTAAAAAATTCACAGGACGTTTTTTAAAACTTCTAGAATCATGTAATCAAAATTTCAGTTTTTGTTCACGAGTGGGAAATTTTAAAAATTCGTGTTGAGAAAATTCCTTGGTGCATATTTCTGAATACAATTCCGGAACTCTCTAACACCAAGTAAAATAGATTTCTTAATTTTCAGTCTCGAGTAGAAAACCAGAAATTCTTGCTGGGACAATTTCTCAGCAAAAATTAATTTTCCAAATAATAATGTAATTTTCTCACAGTTGTACTACCTACATTTTCTGACATAACATAATACACAAGATCTCTAAAAAAGTAATAAGGATTCAAAAATAACGAAGTTTACACAGGATTAAAAGATTGTCATGGCTTTCTTTTCCGAAAGTCCTTCGATGAATAAAATTTCAAAATCTTTATGAATAAAATCTCTAATATTTCAAAAATCCTTCGATGAATAAATTTCCAAAACTTCTCGATGAATAAAGTTTTAAAATCTCTTGATGAATAAAACCTTAAAGTCCTTCAATGAATAAGTAAATTAAGATCCATTGAAGGTTGTCAATTTCAGATTTACTTAAAGAGACCAAAGGAATTTTTAAGGAGCTTTTAATTAAATAAATTAAGCTTTTTAAAAAAAGTAAAAAGTCAACAAAAAATAAAGCAAAACCTGAGCCAAGGCTTTTGCGGAATTTCCTGAAGCAGAAAAAAACAAATATCTTTAAAAAATGAAGATTTTAGAAAAAAAGGATGTGAAAAATCTTCAGGAAAAAGATAACAAAAATCCTTGAGGAAAAAGACAAAAAGGATCCTGCAAAAGAAAGGTCCTAAGGCAAAAAAGATAAAAGAATACAAAGGCGGTTTTTTGAAAAAATTTTTTGATGAAATGAAGAACGCGAAAAATTGAATAAACTGCGAAAGTAAAAATCGAACAACCCTGGACATAATATAAGACTCCGAATATAACATGGAAACTCTGACTATAATCTAAAAACTCTGGGTATAAGCTGAGAACCCTGGATATAATCTGACACGTTCATCTCTAGGATTCTCTTTCAAGGACCCAGTTTTCCGTTTTGCATAATGGCCAATGTTGAAAGCGGTCAAATTATTTTCCGATTAATGACCTCTGAGGGAAAATTTTAATTTATTACAGGAAACCAGATGACGAAATTGAGCCACTTTGCACTTCCTTTTCTTTCCATCTCTTCCTCATAGTGTTATCCTAACCCTGGATCTTGGTTTTTCTAAACCTCTTCTCCCTCAGTTTCTTATCCCATTACCCCTTACTCCACTAATGTTCAAATTTACAACCCTCTCTCCCCTCAGAGCGAACCAACCTCCAAAAAGGTCGTTGTCGAAGGTCCATGGATATTCTGCAGCAATCCTCAGCCAGAAAAAAACAAAAACAACTTTTGTCTTCGAAAGCATACTGTAGAAATCTGAAAACGCTGTTGATTAATTTTGTATTATTTATATGATTAAATAGGATCGAAAATCTCGTCAATCATAAAAAATTCATGAAAAACAAAACTCAAAAAACAGAAATTTCGAAAAAGTAAAAAAGTTGAAAATTCTTTTAAATAGAAAAAGTAATTTTTTAAACCTTTCGACATGCGGCAATTATTTAGGAATAAAATTTCATGTAAAATTTAAAACATAAAATTTTATTGAATCCTTCCTTACATAAGAAAACGTGAAACTCGGTAAATTTTTTACAATAAAATACAAAAGCAAGTGGATTTTCAGCACTATATTTTAACGAACTGTTTATTGAAAAACTTTACACGGATTATGAAAGTAACTTCTCAAGGCTATAATCTCATAAATTTAATGTGGAATCACATTAGTTTTTTAGTAATTTCCGGATTTTATGAAAAACTTTAGGATGAAATTTGCTGCTTTTCTACCACTCGAAAACTAAATTTGGATCTCCACGAGTAAACGAGCCTTATAGAAACCTCTTTCAAGAATAAAAATTACCCTCGTTTAGTGTTTGAAACATAAAATTTCCAGACATAACATAGAATCCGAACATCATACAAAAGTCTAAAAATTATAAAAATGAAAATTGCCCCTATTTAGTGTTTTAAAACGTAATATTTTCAGAAATAATACATAGTTTAAGCATCATACTAAACTCTAACAATCATGAAAAAAATACTCCTTTAGGGAAATAAAATGTCTGAAAACATGGAATTTTAAAAAAATACAAAATCTAAAAGTATAAAATTTTTAAGGAAATTTTTAAAGATAAATAAATTGAAGACTCTCACCGCCAAGGGCTATAAAACGTTTAATATTATTTTAAAAGAAATTTAACTAAATTTAGACCAAGCTTTCTGGATTGATGGAGTCAGAATTGGGAAAGCTCTCAAAATGAGGAATTAAACGGCGGTCAATCATCTTGAAGTCTCGGCTTCTTAAAAAGTCAAGGAAATTCTCGGCTCCTTAAAAAGTCAAGTCAAGGAGCTTAATCCGGGAATCGAATGTCGCTCTTCAGTTGTATTTTCCAGAATTTTATGAGAAAACAAATAACCCGAAAAGGAAATAGAGGAGGCTCCAAAAAGTGAAATTTCGAAGAGTTTGGTCTTGGAGAGGAAATCGTACTTTTAAATAATATGCTCACTTATTTTCAATATAGCTCAAAAGTAAAAAACTAATTTTAAAAACTTTAAAATATAAAAAAAGACACGTAAGAGAAAGTATTTTAAAATAATTCAGTCTCGAAACAAAATTCGTACTTTTAAGAAATCCTAAGGATAAATAAGAAGATCATCGAAGGAAAAATAACAGAATTATTTTTTAAAATTTTTTAACGAAATTGGTCCTGACATGAAATTCATATTTTATGGAACGTTGAGAGAAAACAAAGATGTTATTTAGAAGAATTAATAAAATTATATGAAAATAAAAATTTTAAAATTGATTTGAAACGAATTACACATTTTTATTGGGCATTGAAGAGAAATAAAGATGTGGTTCAAAAGTGGCAATGAGAGAATTATGAGAAAGCAAATAAATTGAAAAAGGAAATAAACGGAACATATAAGGATAATAAAAAATTCAGGAAACATCATCTCGAGACGAAACCTACATTCTCAGGAACATGATCTCTGAACTAAATTAATATCTTTACATGTCCTGGAAAGAAATAAGAACATCGTCTAGAAACTATAAGAAAATTATAAAGAAAACAAACAGAAGATATTAAAAACGTAAAAAACTTTCGAAAGGAATTTGTTCCCAAAAAAGAAGCCCGTATTTTCAATTAGTATTGAAAAAGTAAAAATCATCGAGAGGAAGAAAATTATAAAAAGTAAAATAATTTTAAAAGATAATTTGGTTTCAAGAAAAAACTCGCACTTTTGAAGGACTTTGAAGAGGATAAGGACATCATCAAGAGATAATTAAAAAATATTTCAAGAAAAAACAAAGGATATTAAAAAAGTAAAAATATTTAAGGGATTTTTGAAGAACTTTGAGAAGGAACGGAGACATCACACCAAATTACTCCAAAAATATAATCCGTATAAAAAGTAAAAAGGAATTTTTAAAAATAATTTAGTCTTAAGAAGAAACCGTACTTCTGAAGGACCTTGAGGGGAATAAGGACATCATCCAAAGGCAATAACGGAATTAGTTTGCATCAATATGGACTTCGAGAGCACCGTGTCTGAGATTTTTCGGCACTCAAAGTATTCATTCTTTGGAAATCTTGCGACCCGAAAAAACAAAAAAAATAAAGAACGAAATTAGTCAAAAATGCATCAGAGCGAGAAAGAAATTTTTGAACTTCGAAATAGGCTTAATTTCACTAGAAAAAGTACTCAATAAAGATATTTCGAGCAAAATGCTCTATAATAACATTTTAGAGAAAATGTTCGATGAAGAAATTTTTAGTAAAAATATTCGATGAAAAAATTTTTAGAGAAGTACTCGATGGAAAATTTCTCGATGAAGCTATGCATTTCGAATCGCTTCTGAAAATTAATGGAAAATAAAAAATGTTCCGAAATCATACTATGTGTAAATCCGAAATGTATCAAGATTTTCTCGAGAAGAATTACCTAGATTTTTTATTTTATTTTTTTTCTGAAATTTCCTGTCAAAATCCAGGAAAACAATCAAAGCTTAATTTCAGTCAAAACCACAGAATTTTTGGTTGCGAAAGAGGCATCTCATAAAAATGTCAAAACTGGTCTCCTGGAGCCCGGAATTGAACTTTTTGACATTCGAAAAATATTTAATCCAAAAAATAAAATATTTATTACGAGATTTACTCCAGACAAATTTTTATAAATTTAAATTTTTCCCTAAACTTTCATATCCATTTTTGGAAAAAGTTAGTGAAACGGAAAATTTCAGCTTCCATATTTAAGGAAAAACTTTAAAAATAAGACATAAAAAAGTTTTATAAATTTAAATTTCTAACCTTTACGTGCACTTTTAACAAATTCCAACAAATAAAAATATTAGATAAAAAAGAATCAAAAATGAACAATGACATTTCTGCTCGGTCATTCTATTTTCGAAAATGAAGCTAGAGTTGAAAAATGCCCGAGGCAAAAACTAAAGTGAATGCTTCCTGTCTTCTCGGGTCAAGGAATCGATGAAAAGCAAAATCCCTCAACAAAAGAATTTTCACCTTTTCTGATGGTCATTCAGGCCCGACTAATTGTTCCATTCAAAAATAAAATTGGTCCAAACCTGTTAAATCTGGCTTTCATTCAATATTCACACCATTATAAAAAGCAAGAATTGTCCCGACACAAATTTCCAGAACCTGTGTAATATTCTAGAAAACGTTCATTCTTGTAATTGATATTTTTCAACAAAAAGATAAATATTTTCCAGGAATTATTCCAATATAAATCCTCGACTACAAAAATCCCTTCCACAAATCCACTAAATTCCTCACGAATCCCAAAAATTCAAACTTCCAATGTAAAACCTTTAAATATATAAATTTTATTAAAACTCAACAAAACTCAACAAAATAAACATCAAAACCGTCGACTTCTCTGGATTTTTAAATTCCAAATTCAATATGAAATTCACCAAAAATCCGAAATCGACAATTTTGAAACTATCAAAACATCTTCATATTCAGAATCGAGAAATTCGAACATCAAGAATCAAAAAAATCCATCTCAGCATTTTCCATTTGGGTAATCACTTCTTCTCTATTTTTTCTTTTCGTAATTCTGTACGGTTTCTCAACATCTAGCTTC
>VOSG01000169.1:41625-53782 GCA_009761265.1 Halicephalobus sp. NKZ332
GCCTAACAATTCTCGACTTATCAGGAAACAGCATCAAATCTTTGGAAAGAAAAGATCTCAATGGACTTCAAAACATAACAAAACTTATTCTAACCAACAACAAAATCGAAAGCATTGATGATGAAGCTTTTGCCGACATGCCTTTAATCCAGTATTTGGATCTGCATAATAATCCTATTTCAACTTGGAGTCCTCACTCATTCAAAAGTATTTCAGAGTCCATTTCATCAATCAATCTAGCAGGAACGGGATTATTTAATCTTCCGAAAATAAATTCTAGAAGCTTAAAACACCTCAACATCAGTCGTAACAAAATTTACGAAATTCAACCAAATGATATCGAACTTCTTAAACGAGTGACTGTTCTAGATGCTTCGTGGAACGACATTGTCGAAATCAAAGCAGATATCCTCAAACAAATGACGGAGCTCGAGTATCTCGATTTAACAGGAAATAGTATCAGGATCATAACCGCGCATCAGCTAGAACAACTAGATCAACTAGAAGTTCTGAAAATCGCTCATCTAAAAAATCTAGAACAAATCCCAGAACCATTCCAATTCGCCAAACTCAGGAATTTAAAGCAACTAGAGGTAAGGAAATTAAACACCTCAAAAAAAACAAAACATAAAATTTCAGATCCACAATTTACCCCTCTCAGAGTTCCAGTATAACATCTCCCATATACTCCAAGTTCTTCCACCATTAAAAATTATCGACATCGAAATAATAGAACCAGAGCTAAAACATCAATTAAAAAGAGCAGATCTACGACTACTTAGATCTATAACTATTAGAGGGAAAAAGCTGAAACAAATTGCTCCAACTGCATTCGACAAATTAAGAGGCTACAGACTCGAACTCATTATACGCGATACTGAGATAACCAACATACCTCCTCTTACTTTCCATACAATGCACAGTATAAGTTTCTTAAGTCTTTCTCTTACCAACAACAAAATCCAAAGATTCAATCCATTCACTCACACTAAACCCCCTCTTCTAAACCAACACGGAACAATCTTGGAACGCATCAATTTAGAAGGAAACCCAGTACTCTGCACATGCGAAATGCAATGGATAAAGCAGTGGCTTGAGTACACATCAGAACACTCTACCCAGTTAGAAACAATTCAATCAGATTTAGACAAAACCGAATGCGATGCCAGACCAGGAATCCAAGACACACTACTCAGCGTCTATGGATCAGGAATTCCAGGAATAAAAAGCCAACATATACCCACAATTACTGTAAATGAAATGTGCGATAGATATCTCGGTTTTAATGGACAAAATTATCCTCAGATTACAAAACCTATTCTTGTGATATTATTTTCCTACTTAGTTCTCTAATATGCGGTTATTTTCAAAATTACGGGTTTTTAATAAATTTAATTTGTCAAAGAAACCAACCTCGATAATCTTCTCGGAGAAAGAGTGTTTGTAAAATCATATTCCTCACTGAAATTACATACATCCTCTATTTTCTGCTCATTAATATTCCTCTTCAGTTTAGTATATTCCATCAAAAGTCCGAAAATTTCATCAAAGAATACATCCAATTCACTCGAAGTAGAGCCTGCCAAATGATTCATAATAATGACAGTTTTTGTTTTATAACTATAGCCCTTAACCATCAGTTGACCATTTAAAACCTTCATTAAATAAGGTATCAACTCTGAACGATGAGTACTTTCAACAGCAGAATTACTTTCATCAATAGAGAAGTGAATAATACCGTTATGGAACTTCTTCTTATCAAATAAGGCATTAAAATACTCAGCGTATGGGTTCAAGAAAGGGTACCGGTAACTCAAGAAGCAGTTAAAGGCAGCTTGTTGAAGTTCTGGTACACTACCTCTCAAAAGCTGAAACGATCACTTTCAAAGCTACATAACTAACAAAGATAAACTCACTTCTTCATACATAGATCGCAGTTCCGGTTCCCGACTTAATTTCTGTGGATTCGAAAACTTTGAAAAAACATCAAGCAATGATTTCAAAGTTTGGATTGCCGTTTTTCTATCAAATTTCTTAGAGACTACTTCGTTTTCATCTTCTTTTATCTTCTTCCTTTTCGGTTCCTCATCTTCTCCTCCATCCTCTTCTTCTTCATTTTCAGATTCCACATCCTGCTGTTCATCATGTTCTTGCTTCGAAAGATCAATTGTTTTCTTCGCTCCTTTGCAAGTAACAAAATATTCCTCTTGATAGATATCTATCAAAGTATCCACCATGTATTGATCATTTCTTTTGGCATAACCAGGAAAATGAATAAGCATTTGAAACAATTGAGTTCTGAAAGTGAAGAAATCGCCTTTCGGTTTTTTACAAAAGTCAAAAATATCATTCTTAACTTCATCCGCTACCATTTCATTCAATTCTACTTCATCCAGTCTCATTTCTTCATAAATTTCCCGTTTGGCCAAATCCAAAGCTCTCTGGAAAACTTCCCAGAAATCTTCAAATTTCATCAACTTAACATAATCTTTCACAATATCATGAGCCATAGGCCAAAGAGGAGTAAATCTTTCAAACAATTGAGCAATCACCAATGTAAGAGGAATCTAAAAACTACTATTTAAACAAAAAATCACTTTCTTCTTACCTTTTTGAGCTCATTAGAACATCCTTCAGGAAACATTCGCTCAAACAAATTAAACGACAATTTTCGCAAATAGCTTCCACGAGTACGGTAGCAACTCATATTAGAAGGCGTTTCTTCAGCTTGCAAAAGAATCGAAAGAGCAGATTCCGACGAAACAAATTGCCCTCTTTCATCAACATGACCATGCTGCAAGTAAGAATCAAAAACATTGAGGATTTTCAATATCCATCTCCTCGTTGATCCAGAGGGAGAAAGCATTCCCGATTTCAACGCTGTTGAAAATTCTTCCAATTTCGATAAATGATCAACTTTCGGAACTTCTTCAGAAATAGACAAAATCTTAAAAGCCGTTCGTAGGATAAATTCATCATGTACATCATGAGCCTTCAAATACTTCAATGCATCATCCACTCCCAAACTCTTCAAGCACGAACAGTCGAGTAATTCCACATTGTAAACCAGTAGATAAGTGACAATAGCTGTTCTCTCACTGGATGACGGACTGGATAATAATTGATTCATCAATTTCTTCATATCCAGAAAAGCATCAGGAATTTCAGACCATGTTCCCCAAAGCCACGGATAAACAACCAAAGAATAAATTCCCAGATCATCGAAACTATTGAGCAGAGCCTTAACTTTCTGGATAACTTGTTCCCGAAATTTCGAAAAACAACTCGTGTCGAAGAACGGCTTTCTTTCTTCTGGAATTCCAAATACAAAAACTTTCAATGTTAATATCATAACTTACCCGAAACTCCCTCCAAAAATGGTCTTCTTTTGATAGTGTAAACTGCAAAGAATTTCAAAATCGGTCTCAATAAATCGTCATTGAATCCAGGACTCTCTATTATCAGATCCAGAACTTTAGCAACACTGCTTGTACACCAAATGTCGAAAATTCCCAAGTTAAGAATTGACTGCAAGAAAGAAAACACCGAACTAACGGTAGCGACATTTACTTCCTGAAGATAATTCAAGCAACCTCCGGCGATGATCTGTCGAATAGTACCAGGATCAGAAAATTTGGACAAATAAGTGCACAACGTCTTCGAAACGACATTTAAGAAAACATAGTCCAATTGTTGGAGCCCAGGTTTTGCAGAAATCCCTTTTAAAGTTTCCAATAACTCCAGTTGTTGAGTGAAATTATTGCCTTTCTTCGTAGTGATCCATACAATGATAAGATTCAGTAAGATTTTCAGTTGTGATTCTGGCGACTTTCGGTTAATTTGCTCTCCAAACAGATTCTAAAACAAATAACATAATAGTAAGACAAAAGCTAAACGATAACTCACCATAACAACACTCGTAACATCCTTGGAATACTCAACCGAAGTCCATTGACAGCAGAGCGTCATAACATTCACTAAAATCTCCATAGCCGTGTCTCTGACTGCTTGGTCCTCCAAGTCCATCGCACTTTGGATAAAATCTTTCAATAGTTCGGCAGTCCTACTTTGGAACTGTTTGTGGACACCTTTGATTCCATTGAAAAGCAATTGAGAGATTCCATCCTTAATATGTCTCTTATCGGCTTCGTGAGCTTGTTCATAAAGGAACTGACAGAGCTTCGGGATTGCTTGGGATTTCCTCAGTAAAAACGAGAAAGCTTCTGCGGCAAATCTTCTGATATACACGGTTGAGCTTCCGAAAAGTGGAGAAAACCGTCTAAATAAACGTTGAAGATTACTAAAATTGAGCAGAAACTTACACAAAGACTTTTCTGAGAGACTTCGTAACTGTCCTCCAGTGAATCTGAAAGAGATTAGCCAGGGCCTTGAAACCGACATCCAAAACAACTGCATCGGCTCGGGTCCGTTCAAGCAAGGCAATAACCGTGTCGAAAAAGGCCCAAAGAAACGGGAAAAAGTCTTCTTTCAAGTCTACGACAAAAGAAATTGCAATATCCAGGAGAGCAGGATAAGCCTTGGAGTTCTCGATCGACAAATGATACTGAAGAGCCTCGAAAATCTCGTCTTTGTAATGGAGTAACTGTGCATAACTAGCAAGTTCATCATAGGGAATATCATCTAGGAAGGCTCCTGGAAAGATAGTGGTGAGTTTATATATGGAAAAGTGAAACAAACGGTAGTCGTCTCCATAGTCCTTGTCGTTCCATGCTGTGACGGCAGCAAAGAAGTGTGTCTCCTGGTCCAAGGATTCACCCAAAAGTTTTAGTCTAGATGAAACAACACCTGCATTCAGTCGAGAAATCTGCTCGTTAAAGGAGACCCACTAAAAGAGGATTTGAAATTTAGAAAGTAGGAGGAAACAAACTTTGAAAGGGTTTTTTCCATCAGGAATGATCGTTTGTGGCTTAATCATGACATGCGGATCCTGAAATAAGGTGAATTCAACAATAAGTAGTGGAGACAAAATAAAAACACGAGTTGATCAGGAGAGCGAAAGGAAGTAGAAGGACGTTTGCAAGGGTAGGAAACAAAATTCGAAAAAAAAGTGTTTTGAAAACATTTCCTCCTTCAGAAATTGTTGTCCCTTACTTAATCATGATATGGAGATTCTGGGATAAAGTGGGATCTGGTGATAGAAAATAACGAT
The DNA here is from genome assembly GCA_009761265.1 of Halicephalobus sp. NKZ332. NCBI lineage: Eukaryota > Metazoa > Nematoda > Chromadorea > Rhabditida > Panagrolaimidae > Halicephalobus > Halicephalobus sp. NKZ332. Next base: position 46,796 of record VOSG01000169.1, read on the forward strand.
AAAGAGAAAAGAGACGAAGTAGGGAAGTCAAGGAAGATAGGAGAACTTTTATGAAAGCACAATGTCAAAGAGGAGCACTTTGCCAGAAATTCATTTCGTTTTGTCTTCTTATGAAAGAGAGACGTTTCGCCAACTTTCACTTAGTAATCCCACTTTTTCTAAGTTGTTGTTGAATTTGTTATTTCTGTTTAATTTACACGATGCTCAGCAGATCTCTAATCAACCAAGTAACTAGGTTACCTAGTGGTCGTTTCCCTTTATTTATTTCCCGTTTTTCTTCGGATTCAAAAAAACCCCCAAAAGAAGAGATCAAAATCGATTTGAAGGATCTGAATGAAAAGCTCGAAACCAGCCTCAAATCCGGAGAATCTCCTAAGATTCCCGAGGTTGACGAGAAATTTATGAGTTTTAGGAGACAAAGAGAGGTTTGTTTTCGAAATTCATATATGGATTGAGAATGTTCTTCCAGAGAGCAAGTCATGAAAGAAGTCACATATTTACTTGGAAGTCCGCTTTGATCACCTTGGTTATTGGTGGGGCCGGTTTATCTTGGCTCATATACATGAGGAAAGTGGTGAGTGATTTTCGACTGTTAATTTTGCTTTTTATCCGTTGGTTTTCTTGTATCAAATTAAATTTCGTCATATTCATCTAGCTCCTACACTAACTTGACTTTTTTCTTGTTGATTTAGTATTTTTACATCGAGTTGACTGTTTCACATTAACTTGAGTCCCTCCACGTCAATTCTACTCTTTTGTATTAATTCAGTTTCGAATTTAGAGAGAAGCCGAGATGGAAAAGCAACGGAAAGTCATGGCTGGAAAGGCGAAGATCGGAGGAGAATGGGAGCTGCTGAACACCAATGGCAAGTTGGAGGGTTCCAAGGAGCTGAAGGGGAACTGGGTGCTGATCTACTTCGGCTTCACCAATTGTCCAGATATTTGTCCTGATGAAATCGAGAAAATGGTGAGCGTCGTCGAGATTCTACAAGAAGGAGAAGAAAAAGTCTCCATCATCCCCGTTTTCATTTCCGTCGACCCAGAAAGAGATACTGTGGAAAGAGTCAAGAAGTACTGCTCCGAGTTCTCTCCCCTGATCCGAGGATATACCGGATCTAAGGAGCAAGTAGACAAAGTCGCGAAAACTTTCAGAGTCTATCACAGTCAAGGACCGAAGACAACACCTGACGACTACATTGTGGATCACACCGTAATCATGTATCTCATCGATCCAGATGGTGTCTTCCACGACTACTACGGACAGAACAGAAGGGCCAGGGAGATCGCCAACATAATCAGGACGAAGGTTCTGAAGTACGAGCTCAATAATAGGAAGAAAGGCAGTCTGTTCTTCGGTTAGATTGTTGAATAAATTCGTTTTAGGAATATGTGAGGTTCAAAAACAGTTTAATACTGTTCAATATTTCTCTTGTTGTGTTTAATTTTTACGTGCACTTTGTTGTGTCTCATTTGCTTTATTTTATCTGTTTCAGGTACTAATTATGTCGGATTTGGTGGTTCACGTCCCGGAACCTGACCCGGCGAAAAGATACTCCATCGCCAAGTTCAATCCAAACCTTAATGTCGACGTCCTCACCTGGAGTCAGAAGGAGATCCGGATGAAGAGAGAGGACAACAGAAGCCACACTCTTGTGAACGTGATTGAACAAGATTTCGGAGAAGGATCGGAATACGGACGAGCTGCTAGGGAAGAAGCTAGAAGAAAGAAATTGGGAAGACAGGGGAAAACTTACTCCATTGACAAACAGCCGTGGTTATTGAGTATTAAAGAATCCCAAAATGGAAAAGAAAAGAAATATAAGTCAATTGTGGACAGAACAGGTGAACATACGGATTATTGGATCTTCGTCAAGGTCGGTGCAAACAAGTTCAATGCACATAAGGTAAATGAATGGTATCAATTTCTCCCTCAAGTCCAACACAAGGTCTTGGATATAGATCAAGCGGAAGAACAGTTCCAACAAAGGAACAAAGTCTTGAATCAATTTGCCCTGAAGGCACAGATTCAACAACAATTGAAGGACAACGAAGGAGAGGATGGAGGAAAGACCGTCCGAGGAAACAACTTGATGATCAAGGACGAGGCTAGTTCGGATGAAGATCTTGGTTCTGGGGAGGAATCTGGGGAAGATAAACCCCAACCTAAAAAGAAACCAAAGGGTAAAGGACCTAAAGACAAGAAGGTTCGGGTAAAGAATGCAGATGAAGTTGCGAAATACGAATCGGAAGATGGAGAAGACGATGGAATGGAATTTGATTACATGTCTGACTCGGGTTCAGACACAGAGTAAGTTCTTTTTATTGACCTCGTATTAATTCACATTGATCAATAATTGTCTCTCAAATTGTTTCGATCGGTGAGATGAGAAGAATCCCCGGCGAGAAGGCACTTAATTGAGTATTTGGCGTGAAGATTGCTCCTTTCGTTTTTCTGCTTGTTTTCTCGGTTAGATGGGGAGTTACTTCCCGCGTCTCGGATGACATAATGGGAAATTGTACAAATCCCGACATATTTATATTTTCGGTTGAGTACAGTATGCATTGCGGCGATAGGAGATCCATGAGAGACAATTAATATGTTTGATGGCACTGCAAGAATTTGATCAAAAGTTGATTTCTTCTATAAGTTGTTTTGAAACCGGAATTTTCTAAAGGGGAAATTTGCAAAAAAAAAAAAGAAATATTTCGAAATCAGATTATTTTTCGAAAACAGATATGTTTTTAAATGATTTTGAAACTCACTGGGATAGCGTTCGAAAACAGCCTCTAAAGTGGCTTGGATTCTGCCTTCGCAATCCATATGATCTTCCTCTGGATCAAATTTAGTTAGAAACGGTTCATAGGTGGTATCCACGAGAGAGAACGATTCTCTGGAAGTTTAATTTTGAAATTATTTTGAGGAATATTCTTACTTTAATTCGTTTGCTGACAAACACCCGGGTGGAAATTGGGTACAGCTGAGAGCTTCGATAAATCCAGGTTCGATGAAAATTTTCGTTTCTTTTGAATTTGGAAGCTCGTTGATTATATTTGTGGCTGTTTGGAGGCACCTTACAAAGGGGGAAGCAAAAACATAATCGATTTTTTTTTCTTTGGATAGCTTGATCCCAACTTCTTGAGCTTGTTTCAATCCACGTGGCCTAAAATTTGTTTTTAGAGGTAAAAAGTCATTAAATTTTGTTTTGGAAAAAAATTAAATTTAAAAATCTTACGTAAGAGGAGGATCATCCCAAGCCCCCCTAGGAGCTTCCCAAACCCATCGAGGATTGATTTTATCGATTCTTTCTCCATGTCGAACAATCCATACGTTTCTCATTTTCTGAAAATATCAAAATCAAAAAGTCAAAGTTTAAAAAAAAGATGGTGATTGCGTCAGTTGAAAGAAGGGACAACTGATCAGACGCACTGCATTGTATTTTTGATCTTTTGTGAGAGGCTGTTCTTTTGAAAGGATAGCGTACTTTGTCTGGGGAAATCCTGTCCATCGACCGCGTGGCAGTCAAATAGAAAGGGCGCAAAAAACATGTTAAAAAAGCAAAAATCGATACATTCAGGAAATTATTATGAGAAAATTTATTTTTATGAAGAAAACAGATTTGGAATTTTTGTTAACTCATTTTTTTAATTATGGCATTAGAGATAGGAAATAAGTCTTAAAGATTTACCCAAAAGAAATTTTTATGCTGATTCTAAGAATCTTTGGAGAATCTTAGGATCTTGAGAAGTGATAATTTTAAAACAGATGAGATAAGGATTTCCAAGAAAAATCCGAACTGACATGAGATCAGAATGAGATAGGCATTGATTTATTCACCTGTGAATTTTAGTCGGGAAGAAAAGACCGCAGAGGAAAAGATGGAAGAGCAACTCGTCGGAGTTGGGGAAGAGGCTGGATTGAAGAAGTTGATTGAATCAGGATCAGAAGATGAGGACGAAGAGGAGGATACAAACGACGATGGAAAAGACACAGGTATTGGTTTTTTGGATTTGGGGCCTGGAATTTTTTGAATTCTGTTAGTTTTTGAGGAAAGGAAACCACCTTGGAGTGAGTTTACCGCGCGAGTGAACAGCTGCCTTTTATAGTCTTTTGAATGTTCTTTGGTTTCAACATTTTATTTTCAGGGAACAAACTTAAGGAACAAGACGAAGACTCCCGTGAGAAATCGGACGACAGCGAGGTTGAAGATCTCGATTCAGCTCCTTTGATTTCGCCTCTTCTTCTTCAGAAAAAGACAGTTCCGGAGGAAAGAAAAAGACCAGCGGAATCTGAGACCAGTAGCTCTGGTCCTTTGGTGAAGAAACAGAAAACTGAAGGCATAGGCGCTTCCGAAGTCCCTGGACCGACGACGACCGCGGAAGCCCAGCAAGAAGCGATGTTGACGGACCAAATTCGGAGACTTCTTAGGAGACGTCCCCATACAACGAAGGAATTGCTGAATATTATTAGACCGCAATTCGACAAAATTGACAAACAAGTCCTTGTTCAGAAATTGGCCAATGTTTTGAAGACTATCAAAGCAAAACAATTCCGGAAAAGTAACGGCAAAAAAGATACTTTGTATTTTTCTCTGGATCAAGAGTAGCTTTGTTATTATTGAAGTTTAATTTGTTTGGATAAAATTTTAATTTTTGTGGTTTTTACGAAAATCGGGCTAGTTCTTTAGGCGGAAAGTAGAAAATTCCTTAATTTACTTTTTTCACAAGAATTTATTTAATTTACTTCATATTGGAATTTTTATATTTTTTAAGAAGAAAAATTTGGTTATTTTATTCTGAGGGAAGTGAAAATTTATAATCTTTTAAAATTGATTATTCTTAGTTTGTTTAAAAACTAATTTGAACTTTTTATAAATGTTTAATTGCTTTAAATTTAAGGAAATCGATTTAATTTCCTTAATTCTTAGAAATTAGTTCGATTTCCAAAACTTAAAAAGGAAAATCGGGTCGGGCCGTGTTCTGGGAATTTAGAGTTCTAAAAATTGATTTTTCTTGTTTTTAAAAAAAGTAATTAAATTATTTTATAGTTTTTTAAAGAAAGAAAATTGAACAAAGTTGTCCATAAAAGAAATGAAAAGTTCTTAGAATTAATTTTTCTTCTTTCGTAAAAATTCTTTTAAATTTCTAAAATCACAAAACTTTGAGACACGTTGAAATGGATTTTTCTGAGAATCCAAAATTGATTTTCTTCTTTTCGTAAAATTCCATTTTAATTTCTAGTATAGAAGTTTTTAATTTTTTTCGAAGCAGGAATGAGAAAAGTCTTTTTAAAAGTTTTAAATTTTCGTTTTTATATTGATTTTTGAGAAAAATTGAGACAATTTTGTCTGAAAATTGATTTTTCCTTTTTTCCGTAAAACTTCGTTTAAAATTTTAGTATTGAGATTTGTAATTTTTTTTTTGCAAATTTAAAATTCTTTTTTTTTGAAAATTGATTTTCTTTTTTTTGTAAAGTTTCATTTAATTTTTTAGCATTGAAATGTTTATTCTTCTCGAAAAAAAAGTTAATATAGATTTTTAAAAAGCTTAAAATTTCTTTTAAAATTGACTTTTTTTATAAAGTTTCATTTAATTTTTTAACATCAAATTTTTAATTTTTTTGAAAAAAGGAGAATCGGGCCGGGTTTTCCGCCGCGACCTCCGAGAAAGAAAGGATTTTTTGGTCTTTTTTAAATTGATTTTTCTTTCATATTTTTTTAAAATAAAAATTATGTAATTTCTTGCGTTTCGATCTTTATTTCCTTGTAATAGAAGAAAATTTCATATCGAAACTTTCGGAAAGAAATAATCTTACAAGATTTGATTGGTTTTTATGTTTTTAAAGTAAAATTTCCACTTTTTGTTGGACTTTTATTTTTTTGTAAAAAAAACAGAAATACCGAGCCAGATTTCTTGCGTCACAATCTTTAGGATGCAATGAATTTTTTTTTTTTGGTTTTTTAAATTGATTTTTTATATTCTTAAGCCAAATTAATTTCCTATACTTTTTCAACAAAATTTGTTTCATGTTTTTAAAATGAAGCAAATTTAATTTTGACAAAAAAAGTTGAAGGGATTTTTTCTGAACATAAATATCGATTCTGCTTTTTCTTTCGACGTCGAAATGAGAAATATTTTTTATTTCTTTAATTATAAATTAATTTATGTATTTCCAAATAATAAGTTAATTAATTTCTGAACTTTCTTCCAAACATAAATATCAAGTTAAAGGCCTTATTACAACTTTTGAGAAAAAGTAAAATCTGACTTCTCGTAAATTTTTATGGAATAATTAAATAATTCCTTTATGAAAATTTCCTAAATTTTGTAAATCGAAATATCGGGCCGGGTTTTCCGCCGCGACCTCCGAGAGGCGACGGATGTTTTGGTCTTTCGTTTTGCTTCGCGTCGTTTTAGTCTTTTTTCAATTGATTTTTCTTTTTATATTTCCTTATATTCTTCTATATTCTCTTATATATATATATATTTCTTCATAAAGTGTGATGGCGGAAAGCCTTGTTGAATTTGTATCGTCACAGAAGAAATCTTCTGATGGATCAAGCGAAATTGTGGCGATCTACAAGAGTTACGTTTTTCACAAAGAATCTGTTTTGGTGAGATTTTTTTCGAAATCTATTTTTTAAGGTTTTTGTTATTTTAGGATAAATTTGGAAACTTGAAATTTCGGTGTGCTAATCGTCATCATACAAAATGTAAGGCCAGGATCACTGTGGAAATCGGTGGAAAGTTGATTTCCGAGGAGCCGATCCACAACCATGCTCCCAAACCCGGAGATGTAAGTTTCGACAACTTTTTATATATCAAATTTCATTGAGAGAAACTCGTATTTTGGATTTTATATATGGATTTTGATTCCAGGTCCAGAAAAGACGATTAGCACATGTTCTGAGACAGATGCCCGAGGGAGACGTCAGTCGACAGGTCCTTGGGGAACTTGCCCCCACGACGACCGAGGGAGATACCCCAACC
>VOSG01000169.1:53995-68391 GCA_009761265.1 Halicephalobus sp. NKZ332
ATAGAAGAAGAGGAAACAGACGAATCGGAAGGAAGCTCCGGCTCCCGCGCCTCGACGGAGGACGATCTGCCCCAAGTCCCCTCCGTCGTCATCGACAAACTCATCATGGAGCTCCAATTGATCCAATCTAACGTCGCGAAAACCATCGAGAAACTCCAATCCGTCAAAGCGGCCATCAATGGAGATCCGGTTTCTTCCGATCCGTCTGAAGCCAATGAATCCCAAGAAAGATCTTTCATCAACGGACTCCGTCAACCAAAGTCCGAAGTGCAAGAATACGGTTATTAATTGAGGTTATTGTTTTTGAAAGTTTTGTTTACAAATTGTTTGATGAAAAGTTGTTGATCTTTCAACAAATTGAGATCCAGGAAATAATTTTTGATTTTGAAGTTTTTTAATGAACGTTCGTCGATAGGAATTTGATTCTTGTTGATAGAGGCTTAGCATTCCAATTAAAAGTCTGGATTCCATTACAAATCTTTGGGGTTAATATGAAATTGAGAACTTTATAAGTTCGTTTAGAGATTATTCTACGGGATTTAAATTTCTGACTTCGATGATACTGGAATCTTCGTATGAATATTTAATAACAAGAGTTGGAAGTTAAAAATTCTGGAAGCTCATTTCGAGACTGTTTCGTGATAAAAAATTTTTTTATTTTTAGGATTTTCGATTACGGAAAGAAAACTCAAACTATCTGGTTTCATAATTGTTGGAATTTTCGAAATAGTTTTCGAAACAGTTTCGTAAAGATTTTTATATTTAGTTTCTAATATTAGAAAATTAGTTTAAATTTTCGAAATTCTTTCCGGGACTATTTCGTAGCGAATTTCGTCTTTGAGTTTTGTAGTTGTATAATTCACCGAATCCCGGTTCTCTCAATTAGAGATAATCACCTTCAGAGGATTTACGAAATCGTTAATTTCTCATAACAGTGCCAGAGAAGGAATTAAGTCACGATTCCGTCTCCTGGGTAACGACTTTCGTGACTTCAGACGGATGAAAACTCTCATTTTCAAATAACCGCTAAAAATTTCTTATTTCCATCATTTTGAAATTTAAATTCATTACTTACAGACTTATTACTTTTAAATCTGAAATTCTAAATTTTCTAATCTTCTAATTTTTTAATTTCCAATTTGAAACCTGTATTTCTCTCCATATTTGGTCAATTTTTAGTTTTTTAAAACTTTTATTTCGGCTTTTGAATTTTTATTATGCTATGGATTTATGATTCGAGTACCATTTGATTTTTAATCTTTGCAGAAATGCAAGAAATACGAGAAAATTCGTTTTTTAGAGTTTATGGTTCATCCATTTTCCTGGTCCACTGAGTTTACGTAATTTTCTTGCTTCAGAGACTTTATTCGATTCCATTTTTTTAAGCAGAATATTTTTTTCGAATAAAATCATTTTTTGAAATAAAAATAATTCGTTTAAATAAAGGAATTTTAAGAGTAAAACAAGTTCATTTTTTGGAAGTAAAAGTTGAGATTTTTCGAACTATTTTTGTTGGTAGTAATTTTAAAAATTGTTTTATTTCAAGAAGGAAATTAGTTTTTGACCTCGAGAACTGCACAGATAAGTTTTCAAGAAATTAGTTGTCCAAACAAAGTTCTAATTGTATTACTCATAACACAAATTAAAAAATCGAGTTTCTTAGTTTCAGGACAGATGTTAATTTTAGAAGTTAGAATTCATACTTAGAGTTCTAATTGTATTGTTCATAACATGAAACAAAGGAAAGAATAATTTTTTCCGTTTCAAGACAGAGATTAATTTCGGCAGTTTCGTTTCATATATAAACGTTCTCTGAAAAACTAGTTGTTTATAATAAATTTCTAACTATATCACTAGATAATCAAATAACCAAAAAATTAGGTTTTTCTATCTCAAGATAGGTATCAGTTTTGAAAGTTCTGCTTCATATACGAACTTTTTAAAAAGTTAGTTGTTTATGGTGAATTCTTGTTACTCGTTTATAGTGGGAAAACAACCTAAGAAAAATTAAGTGTTTTTATTTCAAGGGAGGGATTAACTCTCGACCTTACAGAGTGCCTTTGGCGTCTTGGTTTTTTGCTTATGGCCACATTTATTCAATTATTCTCGCTCTCGAACTCGTATTTTCCTTGTTGGAGCTCTTCAGGAAAGCCAATTCCATCGGGAGCTTGTCAGAGATTCCTCTTTTTCCTCCAGAACATGATTTTCGGCCCTATAAAATATATAAAAGTTTCGGTTTTTAGAGTACTCAAATTTATCCATAATTCTTCTCTTTAAAGATGCATAAGTTCTCAGTTATGAAGATATCTGAAATCCTCTAGGAGTTTTAAGCCTTAAAAGTACATAAATTTTCGGCTTTAAAAATGCTTAAATTTCTCGATGATCTTTCAACTTTGAAGATGTATAAATTTTCAGTTGTGAAGATGGCTGAAATCCTTGATGAATTTTCGACTTCACGTGCTTTGTTTAATGCCCCCCGCAATTTCCTGAAAAAGGCTGCCTCGGGCAATTTGCCGCCTCCTCTTGTCAAATCCTAGCTTCTGGATCTTTGACTCAAGTGTTTTTTTTTTTGGAATTTTAAAATGAAAAACGATGATGTGCTTGGGGTAAGATGATCAATAGGGTACTTTTTTGGAAGAATAATAGTTCCTCTTTTAAAATTTCCAAAAAACATGTTCTTCTCTTTTAAAATTTTTAGACTTATTTTTTCGTCTTTTTTAGTTTTTAAAGTTATTTTTATTTTATATTTTAAAATTTGTTTTTTAAACCTCGAAAATTGTTCTTTTTTTAAATTCTAAAGTATATATTTTGAGTTTTTGAACTTGAAATTCCTCGAGATTTCACAGGTATTTCCTTTCGGATTAGTGCATTCGAGTTTAAAAAGATACATATCTGAAGGTACTGTAGGTCTTCATATTTTTAAATCCTCATTACTATGTTAAAAAAGGAATATGTACGAAAGTCCTTTTTAAATCTATAAAAAATTTTAACACGAAACCCTGTTTTTCTGATGGAAGCTAGGAATTGTAGAAGTAGGTTTTAATGCTATGATTTTTAAAATCCCAGAAATTTTAAAGTTATCTGTGATTTCGTCTAAATTGCTATAATATTATTTACATACCGCATTTGATGAGGTTTCTTCAGAAAAGCTACTTTTTATTTACAACGAGAATTTCTATAGAGATAATTTTTAATTAAAGGAACCTTCAAAACGACTTCCATTGCACACTAAAACCAAAAACCAAAATTCTGCAGAAGTTTCCAAAGTTCTAAATTTCCGAGTTTCCTGTAATTGTTGAATTTTCAATTCTGGATTCCTCCAGACAAACAGTCAAGTATTTAATTTCAAGCCTTGTTGGATTGAAACAGCCTGTTCTTTTTTTGTTTTCTAAGCCAATTTTACAGCTTTTCCTTTTTTTTTCAATTTCAATTTTCCAACATTGGCTGCCAATTGAAAAAAGTAGGAATGTCGGTTTTATATTTAGCAAAAATTGCTACCATGGTTTCTAATTTATTCGAAACTATTGATTTTTTATTTTTTATATGAATTTTTTTTTAAATTTCGATTAAACTTGTTTTTTAGATTTTTTTAAAAATTTTATTTATTTTTAATTTCTTTATTTAAATTTTATTGATTTAAATTTAAGAATATTTGACTTTATGCTTTTTTATTTTCTAGTTTTCCCACAAAGAGATTACCGTAGTGTTAAAAGTGTCTAATTGTCGTTGACTTTAGTACTTCTTTGTCCTCCTTCGATTTTAATCAAGTTAGAGTCCTTCAACATTTAACGAAAACTTTTGAAGCTAGAATATGAAACCGAATTTCGAAGTTTCCAATTTCTGAGAATTAGTTTCAAGACTATCTTGTGAAATTAAATATCTATCACTTGTAAATCTAATTTTTTGGAACTTTTAAAATTCGTGTCGAGACAGTTTTTCGAAAAGGAAGTCTCTAATTTTTGCAATTAAATGATTCATGATAGTAGCGTAATTTTGGTATAATTTTAGTATCATGACAATGATACAACTTTGATATTCGTTTAGTACCATGATAGTAGCATGTTTTTTGGTTTCAAAAGTTGTCAGCAATTTTGTTCCACTGATGGATGAAGAGGATTCATGGCTCTTTTCCTGCTCTAATTCCCCGTTTCCTCTTGGGCCTTGGATGATGAAAAGCCAAAAGAACAAGAATGACGAGCCGAATTCCGGATCCGTTTTTGATTGAACGTTTTTGTTTCCACCATTTTTAGAGAATTCCAGAGTTTTTTTTCTTATTCTTGAAATGATTACTGAAGAATTTGGGGTTTTTTAGTTTTGAAAAAATTATCGAAAAAATTCTAAATTTCTGAATTTCGAAAAATCGTTGAAAAGCTTGGAATTTGTGAGTCCCAAGACGCTTGTTAAAATTTTAGATTTTTGGTCCCAAGACGATTTTTGAAAAATTAAAGATTTTCGGACTTTGAAACAATTGTTTGAATTTAATACTTTTTTGAGTCTCAGAACAATTGTTATTTTCTGGTTGAAGAGATCAATGGTGGTCAACCTTGCCCTTAAGTTCCTGAAGCTCACTGGGGCTCACAGGGACTTGAAAAAATTTAGTCTGGGACTCATTGGGACTTGGAAAAATTTGGTCTGAGTCTTTGTCGTGGATTCAGTCAGATGGAAACACTTTGTCCACTTTCATTTTCACGGAGAGGAAACCATCGCTTCAGTTTATTTCGGTCTTATTTCGAAGAATTTTTTATTCAAAAAGATTTTCTTAAATCGATTTCAGTAAGAAGAAAAAGATTTTCTTTGAGAAAATAGGATTATCTCCTTGGTAAATATCGGGTCTCAGATTTGGATCCCGAGGGCACCGGGCCAAAGTCCTCGAGAATTTTCTTAATCGAATCAAGTCCAGGATTTGGAGAATTCCTTTTTCCTGATTCAAACGTTTTCTAATTCTGACGTAAAAAGGACTTTCTTCCAGAACTCCGTCAACAAAGGTGCCTTTCTGTGGGTTTATTTCACAGTAAACAAGTCTAGTTCATGGTATTAGGGAAATTGATGAAGTTGGCGAAGTTGAAGAAATTAAGGAAATTGGTGAAGTTGAAAGTTGAGGACAAAAGAAGAACAACTCTAATTTTGTACTTTGTGTGTTTCTTAATTTTTCATTTTGTTGCTTTTGACACTTACTCACGCTCGTATTTTCTATATTGAAAATAATTTTGGTTTAATTTTAGCACTTTTAAGTTTTCGTGTCGAGAGCGAATTCTGTCTAATTTTAGAATTTTTGAGTTTCGTATTGAGATTTATTTTCTTTTAGTTTTAGTATTCTGTTTTCGTGTCGAGAACAATTATCGCTTTATTTTTGGTTAATTTTAGTGCTTCTAAGCTAATGGTATTTTGTAGTCTTCAAGAGATTTGTAGCATACGTTAATTTCACTAAATTATTTAGTCGGTTTTGACATTCGATTCAATCAGTAATCGAGGATAAACAACTTCTTCTTAGCATTCAGAGATTTTGTAGTAAAAGTGAACTTTTTTGGTCTTTTGACAGTAGTGTTAAGATAGAAAATACGATCTCTGTATTTTCAGAATTTCCTCGTCGAAAGATATTTTTACGTATTTCTCTATATTTTGATATTTTTAAGCGAGAAAAATAGATTGTATTTTTCAGAATTTTCTTGTTGAGAATAATTTTCGCATAATTTTTGGTCGATTTCAATGCCAAATTCCATTCGTGTTCGGAAGTGAATAATGTTTATAACTTTCATAGTTTTCATAATTTTCATATTAAAACTAATTTCCACTTGAAGAGAATGGGAAATAATAAATTTTCATTTTCGTAAAAAATATATTTTTTATTTTCAAAAGTCCTTATTAGAGAGGGGTTTGTTTAATTTTTAGATTGTTTTTGGCACTGCATCCCTGTCCATGCTCGAGAATGAATGCCTCGTCATGGTCTTTAGGGATTTCGCTTTGGGACTTGACCTCGTGGTTCACGAAAAAGCCGTCTGGAATCGGATCCGAACTCAAACATCAATGTTCCATTTTATCAAAGTTGACAGAGTTCGAGATTGAAGTTTGAACTTTTTGTCTTGAGATAGTTCTAAATCTGTCGTTTCGAAATACAATTATCGGAATCTTATAAAGTGGTTAGTAACTCATGTTTTATCATGAAAAACTTAAAGTAATTATTGTCTCAAAACACCAAATGTTTATTTTAGAATGAAAATCTATAGCCTTCTTAACACAGAAAATTGAGATTCCAAACTCTAGCCATGAGTTGATGAAAAGAAGCACGTGTTTCCGATCTTTGTTCCTTTCTCCAGAAATTTGATTATTCAATCAGGAGGGGTCCAAACGAGCTTTCAACTATGCATTAACATTAATTTCTTTAAATTTAATACAATTTTGTAAAGTTTTTCCTTCACATGATTCCGTGTTATTTGTTCTTTAAAATTTATTTTTAGTTACTTTTAAAGTTCACTTCCAGATGACAATTGCTTGATTCTGAATCTCGATGGATTACATCACGAGTTTCGATATCCGTCTCGACAAAGACGTCTACTATGCTGGCGAGCCCCTTACTGGATGTGTTGTTCTGGAGAACAGTGAGAACATCAAAATCAGAGGCATCAGGGTGCTTTTGAGGGGAAAGGCCCATGTACAACTGAAAGTGATGAAATCCGGTGAAAGAAAAACCCTCAAAGACGACCAATATCTCCTTGATGAAAAGATAGTAATCTGGGGAAAAGACAAACACGAGGAACCCGATGCAACTCAAATCTTGCCTCGAGGTATGCACCAGTTCAACTTCGCTTTCCAGCTACCCCAGTGCCAAATGCCCTGTTCCCTGGAGACAAGGATGGGCACCATACGGTACTACGTCAAGTGTATTATCGACATTCCGTACGCCAGCTCCCCCCAGGGGATCAAGTACTTTTCCCTCATCGGACCTCACATCGACTGCATGGAGGAAAAGTACTTGGCGAGTCTCTGTGGACAGGACCACAAAGTACGGTGCTTCCGTTGCTGTCAGAGGGGTACAATTGCCCTCAGGGTGGTTCTGGAACGAACTGCGTATTGTTGTGGAGAGAACCTCAGGATCAAGGCCCACATAGAAAACCGACAAGATTTCACGATAAACCTAAACATAAAACTTTTCCAAGTTATCGAGTACAGAATCGAAAAAGGTGTCCTGGGTGAAACGAAGAACATCACCTCTACAGTACTCGAATACCGATCTCCGACCGTGAACGAAAACACTCAAGCGAAATTTGACTCCTCCTTGGAGCAGCACCCCATAAAGATCCCCGTCGTGCCCCCCACCATGGTCGGAGTCTGTAGACTTTTGCAAATTTACTACATGTTGAAAGTCTCCGTCGAAGATGAAAGGAAAAACGAAAGTCTCGAGATGGAGTTTCCCTTGACCATCGCCACCATTCCTTACAGATCCCCTCAGACCCAACTCTATTCAATAACTTATGGTTCGGTTTTATTTTTTTCGAATCAAATAATAATGATTTTCTAGATTTTTGTGTTGATTACGTAGAAGGCGGTCGATACATTTCCCCGGAATTCCGTCTTGGACAAGTCTATGATGGAAACCAGCCGCCCGGAGAAAGGGAAAATGGAGCCGAAGACGATGAAGAAGACATTATCCTGTACAGACCGGTCTACGTAAAATGCATCGAGAAGCCCAAGGGACTCGGACGGATGACGAAGGAACTCCTGGTAAGTTTTCAAAACAAAAGCAACTTTTTTCGAAAGATATTTCATGAATCTCGAAACAAGATTACGGTGAATTAAGTAATATTTTAGGATCTTTAAAAAACTTTAAATACTAAATTTCTGGTTTTGACTGGAAAATTAAACAATTCTTGCTGAAATAGCTCCTTAATGAAGAATTTCTAGGATCAGAAACTCAACGAATCCCCGAATGATCTCAGAAGAGGATTGAAATCAGGATCTCAGAAGTCCATGAATGCCCTTCTCCAACCAGGAAACACAAGTTCTTTGGAAATCCAAAATCCCGTTTCTGTAAAAATCCACAAAACTCCCAGTGCCCTCGAGCAACAGCAATTATTAAAAAATTAATTTCACGCATAATCATTAATTTAAAAAAATAAAATTAATTGTTTATTTTCTATTGAAAGTCAAATTTCTTACAAATAGAAAAAACATACATAATAAATCCAAAAAATGATGAGAAAATAATGAGAATAAATTGGACAACATTAAAACTAAATAAAAGTTGTGAAGAAAAGAATATCAATAATAAACAGAAAATAGGAATAAAAAAAGCTGTTTGATTATCTTCAGAGAAAGTTCGAAGACGAAAAACTTGAATTAAGAAAAATAAAACCAAGATAATAGAAAGGATTAAGGTTATTAAAGCTAGGATTGGAACGAAGTTGTATTCCACCCCCTCCCGGACCCCCTTGTAGCTGACAGAGCAGAAGACCGAAGCTACAGTAAAGCCAGTAAGGTACCTCATCGCCGTCCTCAGAGCTATTTCTGGGTTCAAAAAAGGCTCCTTTCCTCGTCCGTCGGATTTTTGGATGAAGAAAGGCGAGTTTTCAATTTCGGCTTCATAAATGTGGTACTGTAGGAACCCTTTTTGGTTTTCTTGAATCTGGCCATCTCCACAAGAGGTCTGGAGACAATTGTGGATTTCTGGGGCTTTTTGGATCTGCTGTTCGTTCTGATTCGCATCGATTGCGAGATAATTTTGATATCTGGCTTCGGAAGCGGAATCCAGGACCGCGGACCACTCCGAATTTTGTCGATTATGGAGTTCACAAAGATGAGTGATGATTTCGTCGTCAGGATCATGTTCATCAGAGGATATGCAGGAGTATCCATCCATCGAGGCTCCTTCCGTGAGACCCGTGGTATTTCTCTTGAGCTTACTATACTTTGGAGCTACTTTCGAGAGACCCACGATGTCAGGGGAAAAGCAGACTTGGTACAGTAGCAAAGACTGAAATAATTAAATGATTAAAAACAGGGATTATGGGCTTCAGAAGATTATCTTGACACTAATTTCCAAATCTTGATTTTGAAAACGTAAAAGATTAATCAAACGCCAACTTACTTGACAGAAAATCCTCATGCAGATATCGATGGACAGAAACATCAACAGGAAATTCCTCGGGATTACAGTCAGGAAACAGGAGGATACTGCAGTGAAGATAACGGCAGATCTCGGAGATCCACCTTTTCCGTTGAGTTTGAACATGGATTTCGAAAAAGGCAACAATCCGTCCTTCGCCATTGAATAAAGGAGTCTACTTGAGGGGATCAAAGAGGCCAGGAGAGCCCCCGTCAAGGCACAAACTGCCCCCACGGACATCAGATATCTCGCAGAATAGATAGAAATGCTGTTAAAGACATTCGGAAGAAGACTTTTTCCGTCAAAGTTTAGTCTTTGAGTAAAAGGAAAAAAGGCAATGACCGAAACAATGAAAAACACTGATGTTGATTTCGATAACGATGGGAAGAATTTCGGAAGAATTTTTCGAGGTTGTTCGGTTTCTTCAGAAATATAAGAAAAAGCTTCCAAAGAAAGAATTCCGATGAAAATCCACTGGATCTCGAAGCAAACTTGGTCAAATTCGTAGGGAAATCCGAGAGAAGTTATCCGAAGTTGTTGCATGTTGTGCAGGATGGCCACCACCGTAGTCGAGGTTACTGTGAAAAGGGAACTGATCAGAAGCACTATGGTTATTGTAGCCAGAACCCTCAGCGAACAACATAAGATCAATCCGGAAATGATTACTGCAATCACACTGAGGATGTCCAAGGAAAAAAAGGAGTTTGTTTCTTGATGGACAAAACTCGAACCTCCTTGGCCCTTGTAAAACTGACTTTGAGAAGCACTGGAGAAAAGGAGAAAAACGTGATCCGAGAGGGAATGAGCGATGACGACGATGAAAGCCAACGAATCTACGAGTTGACTCCAGCCGATGATGAAAGCCAAAGATTCAGAATGAGTGGCATATGCAAGTTCGTAAAGAAGGCAATTTCTTGGAAGAATTCTGGATATTGCTGACAGTTGCTTTGCTGAAATTCCCTAATTTTTAAAAAATTCAACTTTAGAATCTTATCTAAACTTAAGTTTTGGAATTTGATTATTTTTTAAAGAATCTAATTTAATTCAAAAATTTCCCAAATTCCAAATCAAATTAGTCAACTTTAGATTTTTTTGGAATTTTTATTATTTAAATTTCTTCTGAATTCAAAATTGAATATATTTGTTACATTTTTTAATTTGTTTGAAATCTAATTTAGTTCAAGTTCTGAAGCTTTCGTATTTATATATATTTAGTCATTTTTGAAGGGAAAAATTCAATCAGAAAAGTCGAAATTTAATCCAATTCAAAAAATTCCAATTTAAAGGGAAACCAAAAAACGAAATTTAATATCTATAGTATGTGTAGCATTTATATATTTTTAATTTCTATAACATTGATTAACTCACCAACGAAGAAATTCACAAAGACCCCGATCAATACAGAAGGCAAAGGAGGGGCAATAGATCCGGAGGAAAAGATCCCTGGGAGGATAATGAAGAGAGTCGTTCCGAGAGACAGGACTCCTCCTGGAAGAACATTTTAATTTATCGAAAATACTTTGATTTTTTCATTTTTGAGTTTAAAAATCATCTTTATTTTTATTGTTCATTAAAAAAATTACCGATTCCAGCAAGAGAAAAAGCTCCAAGCCTTCTGTTCCACTCGGAATGGAGAAGTTGTTCTTCATCCAGAATTTTCTTCTTGAGACTCTGAGCACAGAATCTCGACCACATCTTCCGGGATTTCCAAAAAAAACAAAAAACAAATCTTTAAGAAAACAAAATTTCAGAAAATTTTCCGACAATTTTAAATAAGAAGTGAAATTTTAAGAAAATTCCAGAAAAATAAGTGGAAATTTTCCGAAATTTTAAATAAAAAATAAAATTTAAGGAAATTCTCGAAAAAAATAAAATTTTTCAAAGTTTTAAATAAAAAGTAAAATTTAAGGAAATTCGTCTTCCTTCATCGTGACTCCCGAAATCGAAAGCGGTTATTACATTACTCAAAATCGAAAAAACATTATTTTTTTTCCAGAAGAAAACCCTGGGCACTTTTGAGGATTTTAGGAAAGTCAATTGTCAAATCTCTCCGGACAAGAAAATCTGGCCGAAAAAAGAAGTTTCCTTGGCAGCTTTTCTGGAGCTCCCGCTGGAGAACAATGATCGAGGAGGACTCCCGGGTCAGTTTTCGAAAACTCAACAAATGCCTTTTTTTCAGCCTCCAGATTAACCAGAAGGCTCTCAAGGGTCCCTGTTGACTTTCCGGATTTTCTTTTTCCCACTTGTCTTCTCTTTCAAAAATACATACTTTTATCAAAAAAATTTATTTATTCTTTTTTTGTAAAATTCGTCCGAAAAAAGTAAAATCTAATTTATTTTTCTTAAAAGTTGATTCTTCTATGAAAAGTTATGAAAGGAATAGATATTTATTTTCTTGTGGAAATGTATAAGAAAATATATGCATTTATTCCTTCAGAAGCTATTTAAAAAATTAAGTTATTTTTTAAAGGAACTAATCGTCTAGACCTTCGAAGAGTCGGATGAGCTTCGCGAAGCTGAATGGTTCGAATTGGATTCCGTTTCCGCTGTAGAACTTCGACTGGAACTCTACCCAATGAAGCCTGAGAGCGTGGAGGAAGGCCGAAAGTCCTTCCATGAGAATCAGAATACAGACGGAAAGTACAGCGAAGGCCGCGAAAATGATGAAGATTGCCACGGCTCCGGTAGTTCCCTTCATCGTGAGAGCAATTCTCAACACCATTGTCCAGAGTACTTCCGAAAGCTCTGGAAATTTTACCACATTATTAAAAAATCAAAGAACTTTCCATGCAATTTCCCTGGAAAACATTCCAGAATTTTTTTTATAGAAATTTAACTCTATAAGGATAAATTGAACTTTGTACTTACGTGCATGGGCAAGTGAAAGAGCCCAAAGTCGAAGGTAACTGGCCGTGTGAGAGACACAACCGAGAGCGAACTCGATTGTATGGATGGCTTGGTATACGATGACATCGCCGAAGTTAAATTCGTGACTGTCTCCATGGAATTCCACATGGATACCTCTATTGTGACGTGATCGAAGGACGAAAGGCTTGACGAGAAGCATCACAGGGATCGAGAAGACGGCGACGAGGAGGAAGATCATTTCGACTTTGTCCTGATGAGGATACCAGAGTTGCTGATCACACTGTTCAAATTGACTCCACTCCCAGGATCCCGTGGTATTTCCATCGTTGGTATCCTTTTGTTCCGCGTATCCTTCTTTTCTGCTCTTCATCATGAACATAGAGATGAATCCAATCAAAAGATTTGGTGCACAATTCGTTCCTGGATAGTACCATCCGAAAACTTCTTTGGGGTTAACGTAGAAGAAAAGCCACTTAACAACGATTTGGGCGCAAAGATAAACGAAGATTAGACCCAAAAAGAGACATTGGGGAAGGAAGACGAAGAAGACGTCCAAAAAGCTCCCTTTGTGGAGGTGGTTGAAGAGACTCAAAGTAAGTCCGAAGCACATCTGAGAGACCCCGATGAGGACCGAGGACTTCATCTTCATCGCGTTCAGGAAGTTCAACTTGTTTTCAGCGACGTTCCAGATGGGATCCAGGCCGAAAGGATAAGGTCCGTCGTCATGGAGGAATCCTGGATCCGGAGGCAGGTCCACGAGGTACTTGGTGTTGCCGGTCTCATTGTATTCCTTTCCGACCCAAATGTGCAAATTGTCCATATGATATGGATTGACCCAAGCGCTTCCGAAAATGTTTACTGATCTGGAGTAAATATCGTTGTAAATCATGCCGGTGTAGATAGAGAAACTTCCCATGAGGAGAATGATGTAACGACCTCCGAAAAATGTGTTGAAGATTTCATCTTTGATTTTTGCTCTCTCAATTTTGCTTTCGAAGATAATAAGTAAAAGTGCAGAGAGGAACATGATGATTCCGTGACCAGCATCACCGAACATGATGGCGAAAATGAAGGGGAAGGTGATGATCGTCCAAGGTCCAGGAT
Organism: Halicephalobus sp. NKZ332; assembly: GCA_009761265.1. Lineage (NCBI taxonomy): Eukaryota > Metazoa > Nematoda > Chromadorea > Rhabditida > Panagrolaimidae > Halicephalobus > Halicephalobus sp. NKZ332. Next base: position 67,068 of record VOSG01000169.1, read on the forward strand.
TTACTTCTCGATAATCCGCGATACCGTAGGAATCCACAATGTTCTGGAAACCTCGAGTAAATTTGTTGACTCTATGGAAGGTGGGTGGCATTTCGGAAGTCTCGAGCTGGTGAACGATAGCCGGGACTGTTGAGCCGGACTTTCTCGTAGCGTTTCTGAGGACATGGTGGACTTCCGGAAGATCTGCTGTCGGAATCCAACACTCTCCAATGAGACATTTTTGAGTAACGTCCAAGTCGAAAAAGTTCAAAATATGGAACACAGCTTTGAGTTTTAAGACACGGATTTCCCATTCTTTTTGTTTCAAAGCGACTCCATTAAGAACAATATCTCTGTGAGAAAGGGTTCTATTGACGACGGTGGACATGTCTTCGAGTTGAGCATTGACGCCCACAGCCAATTCCGCTCTCTGGGCTTCCGTCTCAGGTACATCCACAATTCTTGCGCGGAAAGCATCACAGACCTTCTTGACCTTCGATCTCAGTTGATCTCCGGACATGAAGAGCATGAAGACGGCTTTCTCCTCTTCGTCCGGGAAATAGGTTGTGTCATTAGTATAGTTATAGGTTCTGACATAGACCTTTCCTTTGCAAAGTCGCCACAGGACCCTCTCGAAGGCCGGGACTCTATCTCTTCTCAGGGTTCCTGCAACAAACTTCAATTCGGATTCTGCCTTTACATAGTCATCGGATTTTATTCCATTTGGTCTCAAATCCACATTTGCGTTGAATTGCTGTTGTTCGCTAATGGACTGATAAGCGGCTGCTCGAGTTCCCTGGAATTTTTATCAAGCGAATTAAACATCATTAAAGAAATTAAGTTTTCCTTAGTCTCTATATCAAACAGTCTCCTTTTTTGTTGACGTAAAATTATCACTGATTTTCCTGAAAACCAAAAATTGATCTCTCACCTCATCGAGAAGAAGTCGGACTTTCGATAAGACAAATTTCATCTCCCTAAGCTTTTCGTAGTTACTCTTCAGATCCTTCGTCGAGCTATTGATTTGAGCAAGTTCTTCATCAAGTTTGTCGAAAACAGCCTCGAGTTCCGGGAGCTCCTTCTGGATCGGAGGAGGGAACTTGACAAAGACGTCCGGGATCGTAATATTGGATTTCTCGATCTCATCTCTGAAGACCCGGAGCTTTCTCTCCATATCCTCACATCTTCGGACTTCATGGACGAATTTCCTCTGATAGGAAGTCAAGTCCGGATGCAACTTAAAAATTTCGATCAATTACAGTATATTCAGCAACATAAGTTTTGCATTTTTATAGGATTGGAGAAAATTTAATGAAAACGCATAAAAATCATTTCGAAGATCATC